>MU825418.1:293671-338200 GCA_029204205.1 Desmophyllum pertusum | reverse complement strand
GAGAGCAAAGCATAATTTTATTCAATCTTCGCTCTGTGTCTTCTAAAGTTTCGTATATTCTGGGAAATTGTGCAAATGGTTTAGCTTAAAATGGAAAGATCAGAAATCATTGTGGAGCTGAACATTATATTCATTTTACAAGTTGAATGGACAGCTGAACGGGTTGTTTACGGCGAGCAAATCGTGCACGACTACAGAATCAATTGTGTTGAAACCAGCGAAACTGAGCCAGTTAAAATCAAGTTCACTGAAGTAAAAAGCAAAGGAAAGCGTCAATATCTACATGGATGGAGAGAAAAAGAGTGATCTTCGAAGAGAATTCCACTGTGAAGTGATCTTTGATTGTACCTCAGTGACCATCACGAACGCTTGACGAACTGTCGCATGCTTCTTCTCCGATATAGATTGTGCTGATTTTAAAAGCTTAGTCCAGCTGGAATTGACAAGCCTCTTCGAAACACAAGGTAACAATACTGAATAGGCTAACTGCTTAAACTTGTGTTGTAAACAGGTTTTCATTCATTTTGAACGAATTTGTGCAGATTTGTATTGCGGGTTTTCGAATTTTCCCGTAAATTGTTTCAGGCTTCCTTTAGTGCTCGTTCAGTTGCATTTGTAGTACATTAATTACAGGCATTTCCCATTAAATTTTTCGTTCAAAACTTTGCTGCATTTTCTATCAGTTCTGTTACTTCGTCTTCAGTCAATTCTGCCGCGAAACAATTTTCTCCGGCGGCCATTGTTCCTTGGAGAGAGAAAAAATTCAGCTCTCTTTCTCGTTGACGCGTTCATATTTGTCGGAGCAGGTATATCAGCTGATAGACTGTCTCCGTTTAACCAATCAAAAAGCTAGAAAATCCAATATCCGTTGTCCAGTTTTTAATAATGTTAATATCCCCAAGTGATATTCCCCAGTGATATTCTCACAGTCGGAAAACTGCTCGCTTCTAGGAACAGATAATGTCCGCGGACAAATATCCGAGCATATTTTCGCGCCAAATGACGGCTATTGTTTATATGCTATGATATCCTAACGTGTAGCGCAATGAAATGAAAGGTAACATAACGTACTGATAAACCACAGTCATACAGTACTGTACACAACGTAACATAATGACCAGCAAGGACACTCACCGTTGCCCTTTTTTAACTCTTCCTTGCATTTAGTTTCGTCAGTTATTGCAAAACGGTTGTATTGAAACTTCCGAGTTGATCCCAATGGCTGGCGGAATTCCTTTACCGTATCACTCTCATCTCTAAAGTACGAAGCAGCCATATGACGTAAATTCAAATAAACTTTAGCCGGGAAACCTTCACCTTGGGAATCATCGCCGTAGAGCTCTACATACATCTGAAATGAATAAAATAACTTTGGTTAGTTTGAACACATTTTCTTGGGGAAATATTTAACAATTATCCTGCAAACTCGCACGGAATATCGCCTGACTGACGGCAACGTCATGATCGCAGGTTCCCCACCAGCATTTTGTTGCCGGTACCCATTTATACTCCTGGGTAGAGAGAAGCACTGTGAGAGTAAAGTATCTTGCCCAAGAACACAACACTGTCATCCCGGCCAGGGCTCGAACCTGGACCGCTCGGTCCAAAGTCCAGCACGCTATCCATTAGGCCACCACATCTCCCACAGGGAGTGAGTAGACGTTGTTATTTGCAGTAGCCGAATTTAATATGATATAATTGAACGTCCAGGCACTGTACAAGTTCCGCATCAGCCTCTTTCATTCGTATTACAACGACGTGACACTGTAGTTACCTTCAAAAGACGAATATTGTAGGACGTGCCAGAGGTATCGGCAATTTTTATAGTAAATCTCGTCTGACCCTCGTGTAGCTCATCAAAGAACTGAAGAAAAAAAAAATATGTAAGAAAATGATTGGGTTGGTGCTTGTATCACGCAAACTTTAATGACAAATTTGGGGGCCACCAGTAGAAGCCCAACGGTACGACCCAACAACAACAAGTAGATTTATATTTGCAAATACAAACAAAATAATCAATCAATTGCCAGTTAAATCGACTTTGTTTGATGAGGGTACCACTTAACAGTCTTGCGAAGACAATCCTGTGGCCCTCGGATCACAGATCGAATTGGGATTTAGAAGTGTTGGTTTTATGAGGAGGGAGGAAAACCGGAGTACCCGGCGAAAAACCCTCGGAGCAAGAACGAGAACCAACAACATACTCAACCAACATATGATGCCGAAGGCTTCTTAATATTGAGGCGCATAGTCATCAGAGCTCTACTGAAATTATTGTTTTCACAGATATTCTCAATAAAATGACGATCGATCTGTTGGAAAAAATGGAGTTTATGTGCACTTCTACTTCTATAATAATATTAAAGAAGGATATGGTAGAATTTGGCTTGCATACCACTCCGTCTTTGACACTGTCAAAAGACCATTTGTGAGTATCAGTGGTGTGGTGAAACTTGGTGAAACAACGAGTCCGTGCTTTGGATTCAATGTCATTGATATCTTGTAGGGCCTTCGTCAGCTCAAGAACTCCTTGAAGCCTTCCAGTGCCTTCTGCAGCACTGCTTGCAACTTGCTGGTATTGGGCCATTTTACTGTCGAGATTCCACAGTGATTGAAATTCAAAAGCTTTGTAGAACTTGTAAAGTTTCCTTGCAAAACGGGTTTCCATTTGCCTATAGGACTCCAGAAGGTCGTCGAGAAACGACTGCTGTATGTCATTAGCAATGGGAGAATCTGCCAGTTATAAATAGAAAAATCTTATAGAAGAGTTGTCGTAGTTGGCTGAGCATGTTTCATATTACAGGGGTTGTGCCAGTGCGATTTTGGTCTTTGGCACGTGCATAAGTGCATGCTCGACAAATTCCATGCTGCCCAGTAACTTTTTTTTAATAGGGCTATTAATCTATTATTGCAATCATTTTTATACCGCTTTATTATGTTATGTTACGTTACGTTACGTCAGGTTATGTTGTGTTGTGTTGTGTTGTGTTATGTTACGTTATGTTGTGTTGTGTTACGTTATGTTATGTTATGTTATGTTATGTTATGTTATGTTATGTTATGTTATGTTATGTTATGTTATGTTTGTGTTGTGTTGTGTTGTGTTATGTTACGTTATGTTGTGTTGTGTTACGTTATGTTATGTTATGTTATGTTATGTTATGTTATGTTATGTTATGTTGTGTTGTGTTGTGTTATGTTATGTTATGTTATGTTACGTTACGTTATGTTGTGTTGTGTTGTGTTATGTTACGTTGCGTTATGTTGTGTTGTGTTATATTATGTTACGTTACGTTATGTTGTGTTGTGTTATGTTAGGTTACGTTACGTTATGTTGTGTTGTGTTACGTTGTTATGTTATGTTGTGTTACGTTACGTTATGTTATGTTATGTTACGTTACGTTACGTTACGTTGTGTTGTGTTGTGTTATGTTATGTTATGTTACGTTACGTTACGTTACGTTATGTTATGTTATGTTATGTTATGTTATGTTACGTTACGTTACGTCAGGTTATGTTATGTTATGTTATGTTATGTTTATGTTATGTTACGTTACGTTACGTTGTGTTGTGTTATGTTATGTTATGTTATGTTACGTTACGTTACGTTACGTTATGTTATGTTATGTTATGTTATGTTATGTTACGTTACGTTACGTTACGTTACGTTATGTTATGGTATGTTATGTTATGTTATGTTACGTTACGTTATGTTATGTTATGTTATGTTATGTTATGTTATGTTATGTTATGTTACGTTACGTTATGTTTTACTATCAGTAGTAGATCTTACCTGGGGAACTGCGGAGGCTTTCAATCTCATTTGCTGTCTTTTCCAAATTATCGATATCGAAGTTAAATCCACCGATATCGTTATCTAAATCGACGATCTTTGCAATTAGATCAATTCTTGTTGCGCCAACAATGAAGAAATTTGCGATTTGTTGCTCCAACTGTGCTTTGTCGCGAGGTAGTGATCTCTCGTCCAGCATGCAAACGAGGTCAGCTGCTAGTGCTTCCTTGTTCATTTCCAGGTTAGCCTTAAAACGATATGTAGTGGAGATAAAACGTGGAACAAGATCAACGTCACTAAGGTTAAACATATGTTGCTTACTGGGTCTTTTGACCTGAAAGTCCTGTTATAATAGACCATTTTCAAAATGCCTTTTGCCTCTGTTTCAAAACGAGTCCTAGTGCATCGTGCACAACCTTTCGTATTGAAATGAGTTTTATCTGCACTTTCATTGTCTTAACTCATTTCCATATGAAAGGTTGTGCACCAGGATTCGTTTTGAAACAGAGGCACAAGGCAAAAGATTACTTTAAAACTGTGCAAAATACGTGAAAAAGTTTCATATGTGAAGCTGCAAGTTAAAACAACCAAAGCCAGACCACCACTATCTCACATTTTCAAGGGAAACCAAAAATGTTAAAACTCTTGAGGCACTAAATAAAAAGTAAAATACATTAAAACATGATATGAGTGGACTTTCTATTACGTTTCAATCAATCAATCAATCAATCACTTTATTTCAACACGATAAATCAATCAGCAGAGCTGGTGGGGTCGTGCACTTAATTTAGTCAATTACAGAATGAATACAGAAATGCTATTAAACCTTAAAATGTATATACAAACCTTAAAATCTCTAAACTATATACTTCGTTTATATAGTTAAATGACAGTAATTCATGTGGATATATGACAGTGCTGGACACCATTGGGATAAGCTCCTTTCGGCGAACATCAATATTTAATTACCTTCATCACTTCTGGAACAGATCCTATGTCCACTTTGTCAAAATCCAGATCACTGGAGTTCTCAAGAGCTTGGTATTCTTTGCCAAACGTCAGCCATTTTTTCGACTTTACTTATGAGTTCCTTTAGAGGGCCGGTGTTGCACTTCGCAGCAAAATTTCCAACCACTTCTATAGCAGCACCGATAGAAGCAAATGGATCTTTCCCCGCAATACCGCCAAAGAATCCAGTAACACCTTGGAGAATTGCAAAGAGGTCCTGTGTGTTGAACTGTGCTTTATCATATACCTCAGGCAACTGTGCGACTGTTTCCTCGAGAAAAAGTTTCATTTGTCCTTCTAATTGATCAATACTCTAAGAAAAAACAGGGCAGAAAAGTTCGATTAAGATAAAACAATTATCAACCAACAACAATAACAACAACAACAACATATATTGATCTTGCTATAAGGTAAACATTGACATGACATTTTTCCGGGTTCACGATCTTCAAAAAGGAATCTCCTCAAAATTATATTCCCGGGAAAATATTTTCCACAAATTAAAGCATTACATCAAAAATCTACCAATATAGCTAGCAATTTAATGTAGAAGAGTGACGCTATGTACTGATCAGTTCAGTTGCTGCTCATTCGTCACACGAGCAAGAAGAAAGACAGCATTATCGTCTCAATATGCGTATGCAGTTGTCAGTTTAAATCTCTCACTCCCAAGAGGGTCCAAAATCATACTTCAAAAAGTTACATTTTGTAAAATACTGAAAAACAAAGCTCCATAGTAAAGTACTGTTTATTAGCCTTCATTTCAATAGTCACTTTAGCCTGCAGTGCAGGCGTATTTGGGCGAGCGAGCGCTGATTCCTGATCCAGTGTTAAGCCGCCATCTTGGATTAGGTAAACAGTTAATTTATACTGCTGCCATCTTGGATTAGGTAAACACTGGAAGGTTGGGGCGAGTGCAAAACAACGGACAAGAGAGCTTTTACCCTGTACAGTTTTGAAAATCCAAGATGGCGGTTAATTCCCGGGGGGGGGGGGGCTAAACACGCGAACGAAATGTAATCCAGCACTCGCCCACCAAAAACGCTTGCACTGCAGGCTAGGATTTTTTTCACAGACTAAAAAGTTAGAACCACTTTACATGACTCAAGGTTTTACTATAATGAAAGGATTAAACAAGAAAGTATTATCTTGTGTTAATTCGGAATGTCAGTGATGGTTCAGGAGTTGAAAGTTTTTAGGTCATTATTCGCCCTATGAATATTTAACCCTTTCACTCCCAGAGTCAAACCTTGAGTCAATAAATGTGGTTGTAACTTTTGAGTCTGTGGATAAAACTTTGAGTGTGTGACCATTCAAATGAAAGCTATTGAGCAGTACATTCAAGTGGTGCTGTGTGTTTTTGACAATTTTGCAAAACGAAATTCAAGATTTTTTCCTCAGTTTTGAACTTAGCACTCTTGGCAGTGAAAGGGTTAAGAATTAAACGTTAAAAGGAACTCACATCGACATAAAGTCCCTTCTCCTTTAGTGATACTGTTCTAGCCTCTACGAGTCTATCTTTTTGCGCGCGGACTTGAATACTGGCTGCCACTGGCAGTGCTTGAAGCACCTGCTTTAAATCATCTTGTCGTTCTATTGACTCTTTTACATCGTTGTAGGCGTCCTCGTACGACTGGGCGTTAACTCGAATGGCTTCCACTTCTCTCTTTATAGCTGACCATTTACTTAGAGGTGCGTACAGTTTATTCCTTCCAAATCTGTCGAATCCGTCTTTGTTCAAAAAGCCTAGTCTTCGTTTCGAAACTGAAATAAAAAGGAATTATTGTCCAGACAATAAAAATTGTTTGCTGCCTCTCGATTAATGTTTAACTTGAACTAATTATGCGTGGCTAGGGTATTCCAATAGGAGGTGCAACATATTGCGGCATTCTGTTAACCCTCTAGGTGAATTATTTATGTCATGTGGTTGTTGGACTCGACAGCATATAGAAACTTGTTCAACACTATCTTTACTTTACCCACATCCCCCCACCCTTATTCTAGCTGCGTATTGTTATGTCTATTAGATTTTAGCGGATTTTTGCCCTCACCTTTGCTGGGTAGGGTCTTTCTTTCATGTATGTGTAATTGAAATTGAATTTAAATGGTTATTAAAGCGGCTATGTGGCCAGCCACATAGCCAAAATTTATCCAAAAGAAAGCTTGTTTAATATCTGTCTAACACTTTTCCCAGCAAACAGAGCAAGCCCAAACAATAGTGTATCTTGTTGTGGTATTCACCTAGCAGAGGGGCAGTATAAATAATATTAATAATAAATCACTTTAAAAATGTGTTGTAACTAAGCTTTCAGTAGCAGAAAGATGCACCTTTAGCTGGCTTCGTTGAATTCCCAGAAACCTGCTAGAGGACACTATAGCTATTTCCGTTTGCTTTCTTGGTATTAGCTAATCCCTTTCATTTTTTGTTTAATTTGGTCTACTTTTTATTTGACACAATTGTTACGTTTTCACTACTTTTGGAGCATTGAGTCATATCTAAATTAAGTGTAATTGTAGCACGGCTGAAGGATCAATTAGGGAGAGGTTGTATTTCCAACAACTAGCTTTTGTAATAGCGTATTAGTTCCTAGTTTTAGCCAAATCGCTGACCTATATTGCTACTACAGTGGAACATCCATTAAGGAGACACCCTCGGACAAGGAGAAGTGTCCCCTTAAGCCTGGTTTCCATATGATCGCAACGATCGCAAGAGTGGTTTCCATATGATCGCAAGAGTGGTTTCCATATGATCGCAACGATCGCAAGAGTGCTTTTCCATATGATCGCAACGATCGCAACGATCGCAATATAGTGGTTTCCATATGATCGCAACGATCGCAACGATCGCAAGAGTGGTTTCCATATGATCGCAACGATCGCAAGAGTGGTTTCCATATGATCGCAACGATCGCAAGAGTAGTTTCCATATGATCGCAACGATCGCAAACGATCGCAAGAGTGGTTTTCCATATGATCGCAACGATCGCAACGATCGCAAGAGTGGTTTCCATATGATCGCAACGATTGCAAGAGTGGTTTCCATATGATCGCAACGATCGCAAGAGTGGTTTCCATATGATCGCAACGGTCGCAAGAGTAGTTTCCATATTATCGCCACGATCGCAACGATCGCAAGAGTGGTTTCCATATGATCGCAACGATCGCAAGAGTGGTTTCCATATGATCGCAACGGTCGCAAGAGTAGTTTCCATATGATCGCAACGATCGCAACGATCGCAAGAGTGGTTTCCATATGATCGCAACGATCGCAAGAGTGGTTTCCATATGATCGCAACGATCGCAACGATCGCAAGAGTGGTTTCCATATGATCGCAACGATCGCAACGATCGCTGCTTGTGACTGCGATCGATGCGATCGTTGCGATCATATGGAAACCAGGCTTTAATGGAGGTGTCCCCTGAATTGAGGTTGGGTGGAGTGTTGTTAATAATTAACTACCTAAACAAAATGAAAAATGCCTATTTTCTTGATTTAGAATGTAGCCATTTAATTAAGCGGCAATCAAATGCATGATTTTTCAACCTTGGACTGTTTAAATTGCGATTTGCGATATTACTATGTAACTGCACTCTTCTTGAACAATAAAGAACTGTTGAAATACACACGAGATGTAATGATCAATAATAATAGTCATTCATAGTACTCATTAGCAGATTAGTTGTCCCCTTAATGAAGGTTGAAATAGCATTCGGGACACGCAAAAAGTGTCCCCGTCCCCTTAATGGGCCTTAATCACGCGGCGGCCATCTTAAATCCCAGAGGATTTAAAACCTTTGTTTCCGCATCTGAAACCCCGCGTAAACTCGTTGTGAAACGTCTGAATGCGAGGCTTGGGGACTTTTGGGAATAAAAAGCTATTGTTTTTACCAACATGGCGGGCTGTGATTAAGGCCCATAGAGGTGTCCCTTTAATAGAGGTGGTAAAAAAAGATTATATGAGCGTTTTGCTTGGACCAGAAGAAGTGTCCCCTTAATGGAGGTGTGTGTGTCCCAAAGTAGAGGTCCCACTGTATTTGAAAATCCCACCAATCAGCTCCGTGGAGTGACTAACCTTTCCTCAAGGCAGATGCATCTGCTCTGTCCTCCGTTAAGTCAACAATAAACCTGAACACTCGTCCACCTTCCTCGATCTTGTTAGCCCAGATAAGATCTTCAGCATATCTCTTCATCAATGTCAATAACACCAGTGGATATTTCTGTTTTGCGCTGTTGCTTAACTCCAATTTCTGAACGTTGGCCTCTGTCACTTCACCGTCGGAACCTGGCGTCTCCGGAGCTATAAGACCACAAAAGTAGAAACTGAATCATTAAAGGGGCTACGTCACGGATGGCGCATCTTTAAAAAATTGGCAATTTTTTTCAAGTTCGCCGTTCGCAATCCGTCTTAATCTTGTCCATCCTCAACCATCCTTGTTCCAGTTTGGTTTATTATCACCTCTTTGGTGTTTTTCTACCTTAGTAAACAACTATTTCGAGGCCTTCTTCAATTTAAAGGTGATTTTGCACTTCGCAAAAATGACTTAAAATAGAAAATGAATGATTAATATATTTAGCCAACCCGAATAAAGATATAAGAGTAAAAGAGAAAACACTAAAGTTTGTTTTTTTTACCAATACCAAAGACAAAACGCCGCCGTTAAGTAAATCTAACGTTGTAAATTCAGTTGCCCTGGTTGCAATTAATTCATCTTATGTTGGTAAAACGAACAGAAATCTCTTTGTCCGCACACAAGAACACGCGCTCTCGGACTAAGAAAGTGCTATTTATAAACATCTACGTAATTGTGAGCTTTTCGCGCATATTGAAGATCTCTGCAATTTATCAGATATTTTTGGTAATATCAATGCTCCGCCTTCTACTTCTACGAACAAAGCATTTTTCATCCAAGCAGTCCGAGTTAACACCATTATACTGGACAGAGATGATAACTGGAATCTCCTATTGTACAAAGAAGCTTATCACATCAAGCGTCTCCGACCATCACTAAACTGTTGTTCTCTCCTTAATACGGTGAATTTGGTCATTTGACGTTGTTGTTTTTCAGGGAACGGCTAAGAAATGTAGCAATATGTAAAACGCAAATGCAGAGCCAATGTACTGCTAATTAAACCTATGGTTTTGTGACGTTCTCGTACAATGGCTCTGCATTTGCATTTGCGTTTTACATATTGCTACATTTCTTAGCCGTCCGGTCTGCATGACCAATGTCACCTTATTATGAGAGAACAACTGTGCACTGACGTCTATAGCGTGTAACTAAAAAAGTTCAAAAAAGTTCAAAATGAAATTTACACCGATGAAAAAGCGAAGGTTGCTCTATGCATACGCCGAAAATTAGGTTTAGATCGCAGTCAATTAACGTCTGTCTTTTCGCGCCCACACTAAAAGAGCAACGCGTTTCGAAGCAGCTCGACTTATTTTAAATAAAATCGTTGCTGATTTTACATATTGAACCCATTCTTTATTGCTTACAGCTTTACCAACATTTTGACATGTTCAAAAACTAGGTGAAAATACCGTACCGTTCTCTTGTAGCAATCCCTTTTCTGTATCAGCTATTGAACTTCATTTGCCGACATGTTTTTGAACTCGAGCGCTCTCGAGCGCGCTCGCCCCAGTCTCGCTCCGCATCAAACATCGCACAAGAGCGCAGTGCGCGTTTCACCGCCCATGCTTTCCTGTGCCCTGCACCTCCTGAGGTCGCCGGCGTGCATATTACTTCGGCCCCCCCCCCCCCCCCCCCCTTTTTAGTGTTCGAATTCTTCTTATAAATGCCGCACGTGTTCATTTCGTTTTCATAAACAAAACTGCTCGTCAGCTTCGTCTGCGCTCAGATGGGGAGTAGCTTATAATCCAATAGCAATTTCTCCAATTTGAAACCAGGGACAGCCGCAAAAATAGATGCCAAAATATTGCAGTACCTTGAAATTCATGTGGAAGGAGTTTGACACAAAACTGTTGGATAATTTTCGAAAAATGTTGGAAAACGCAACTTTGTATATTTGAGCAGGTCTTCGAGCATTTTATAATGTTTACAGAAAAAGTGAATACTATTTAATGGTTTGCACGATTGACAATCTTAATGGTTTGCACAGTGATTGACAATCGTCTTGGCACTCCGATCGATTTAGCAAGCATTGGGAAGGCTTCTCCCAGAAAATCGGGTTCGTGGCTTGTTTTACCAAAGAGCATCAGGTATAGAAAATTTCAAGATAATTTCAGGGCTAAATTTAGATGGACTTTCTGCTCCAACGATTTTGCTGAAACTCGTTTAAGGTATGTATCAAGTCAATATAAGCTCATTCTAGAAATTTAACACAAATCTATCAGCAAAATGTTTCATTGTTCAAAAGTGCTGTCCACTTAAGCGCTAATATCGCTAAAAAATATTTTCCCCTAGTTAAATCAATAAATAATCATAATCATAAACAAGTAACAAAAAATGTATCAATACTCAACTTTGCCCATCATTTCCATTTGTTCCAGCTGTCCCTTTAGCTGCTTGTGATCCCCTGCCATTTGAATTACAGTATTGTGAAGACGTTGAACGTCCAAATTGTTCATAAAATACACATCGGATCCCATATCCGCCGCCGCCTCCCTCACCCCCTAAAAGAAAACATAATCAATCGTTTAGAAATGTAATATTAGCCTTCGAGCAAACTCTCTTGAAGTTTCGGGAGTAGGAGAAGGAGAGGGGTAATATTAGCCAAACTCCTTCAGTTTCCCTTGGATTGATCCACTATAAATTTGGGATAATTTCATTCGGTATAGAGCGGTTTTCAATTGAGTATCGAAAGTAATCCGGAATTGCTTTGGTTTTCCTTTACTACGCTCTATGATTGGTTTAGAAAACTCGCGCCACGTTTTTGACCAATCAGGTTCAAAATCAAAACCAAATGTTTGTTGTGATTGGTCATTGCAATTGCTTTGGATTTGATTTAACGACACTCAATTGAAAACCGCTCTATAATCTAGAACTTGGTTTTCTCAAGCCTCGATGATGACAGATGATCATGATGATGAAAATGAATATTTCCTAATGAAATCTGATGTTTACCGAGTTTTTAAACGATGACAAAGTTACTCGCTTTACTGTCGTCGAGCGATGGAGGGGGTAGTGCATGTACTATATTAGCAGTGAATTCGATTTAATTCGAAGAGCACTGCTGGGACTATAATAATAAGAAATAAACAAGAAAATCGAAACAAAAAAGTAACATTCCATGCTAAATAAAAAAGGGCATAGCAAGAAGTTATAACGTTGTGACAGGCCTACACGACTCCCGCTGCCTTAACAGTTTAGCTCTCACGTGTATCAATGTCTTTCAGCGATTTATCTCTTTCGTACGAGATAATGGGAGGCTCTTTATATATCTCCCTCAGCAAAGGGAAGAAGAGAGACCCTGGGAAAGGGGGTTGAGGACATTGTACTTGGAAAATTTCTATCAGACAAATGATGATCTCCTGGCTAAATTTAATTAATAATAATTCACATAGCAATGTAGCGTGTTCACACGACGAGTTCCGACGAGTGAAAACATGAAGCGTCCAATTATAATAACTCAAAAGTAAATGAGACTAGTTGAATTTAGTTGAGATAAATTCTTGTTTATAAATCCAGCATCCTAATACATGTAGGCAACATGTGTGCTGCCCAGAGTGGGATTATGGAGACGTACGGTCTAAAATATTTTGCAACGGAATTTTATTCGTGCCCCATATATAATCCGTCACCCCTTCCGGGACATGTAATGTGCTATATTGTCTTACCCGTTCCTCCATTTCCATTTGTAGCTGCCTGGGCTCCACTTCCACGACAAGTTTTCAGCTCCACTTTTCCTTTTACTCGTCTAACGTTAAGGGTTTGGTGTCCAGCGTTTCCACCATTTCCTGCCGTTCAAGAAACAGAAAATATCCCTTTTACGCTGATAGCAATAATTATAAGAAAAACGTTACTATATACTGACAGGAGATCCCGGCTCCCCTGAGCCGTATTCAGCAACCAACCTACGGGGCATTATTTAACTAACATTATACACCCTATTCCAAAATGGCCGTCAATTTAAAATGATTTTGTATGTATTTAAATGTGCCTCACTAACCTCGTTTTTGAGTTGATAATTCAAAAAAAGTTTTACTCTAGAACTAGGTTAGTGAGGCAAATTTAAATGCTTACAAAAGAATTTTAAATTGGCAGCCATTTTGAAATAGGGTCTATGAAGCAACGTATTGCTACTAGTACCCCAGCAATGAGTAAAATGTATTACTCGGTATAACCATGGTTACGCAGACTTTTGGGATGAATAATTGGGTTTGTTTTTATGTGCGAGAGGAACGCAAGAATGCGGTATTTTTATTTGTCTTCACACTTCAGCTGTTGGATACACTCTTTCTTTCGGTAAGAACCCTTTTTATAATATAACGTTGAGGCTGAGATTGGCCAAATTTAAGAACATGCAGGCTGAGATTATAATGTAACAATTTGGTCTGAGCAAATGTTCAGAATGTTTAATTTATTTCTCCAAGATTACTTCAAAACGCCATCGAAGTCAATATGAAACTTGTTACATACAATACACAATGTTCTTTCAAGTTTCCTGGTCCCGTTGACGTTGATTTACTACTACCATCACCGTTTAAGAGCGTATCTCTACAAAAATCAGACATAGTGCGGCAAAGCTTAAAAATATAATTCGCTATCCTTTTGCATACAGATAGTCCATAGCAAGAATACAAACGCTATGTAGTTTTTTTTCTTGACATATTTTTGTATTTCCGAGAAAAACTATATACTTTTTTCGATTTCACCTCCAGACTCGATTCAGCGAGTGCAAACTTGGTTGAAAATTGACCATTTTCATCCGACTCCCCTGTCCAAACTATTGAGCATATGAAAAATGTATTCACTTTGATGGTGATTTTGCATCTCGAAAAAAATTAAGAGTGTTCTGTCCCGGCTTAGCATTAGCTAAAAAATAATAGAGTTCTTAAAAAAGGAGTGGAGTTACTAATGATGCGCTGTGCCACACCTGCTTTTCCAGCATCTCCACCATCTTCGCCATTCCCTCCTGCTTGACCCTGTGACCCCGCAATGTTTTCAGTACAGCCGTTGATTCTACCCCATAAGTTATATTTGGCTTTACTAGTACAGTCGTGCTCCGTCTTGTCCGCTCTCTATTCAAAGAAAGTGTCATAATTTAAATGAATGCTTAAAAATTATGTAATTGACATGATTAAAATGTATCAGCTATTCAACGTCAGTTGAATGGTACCTGACACTTCAGACTAAGTACTATATAGCCTCTTAATTTGGAATGATATTTGATCGTAAAGACGAGTGAAATGAATGCATGGGCCGAGTACCAGTTTGTGTGGCCGGTCTGAATTACGTTTTGACGAGTTATCAAATTGAAATGCAATAATTATTTGATCCTCGTCGTTCTCACTGATAAAACTCTTCTGAAGCAAATCAAGTTACTTTGAGTCTGTAAATCACCTTAATATTAATAATAATAAAAGCTTTATTTAACCTGGAAAAAAATCTATCAGCATTTATAAAAAATGCTGGTCTCAACAAGATGTCCAGTAATAAAATCTAAGATTAAGATTACAATATATATAATTTACTTTAAAATTTACTTTTAAAATATATCAACATGCATAGGTATAAAAATTAGACTGAGCATTTATGGTTCTTAATGTCGGTTTCTTTCAGATGTTTAAAGAGTTGTAATTTAAAAGAAGATAGTTTAGTTTGTTTTCTTAGTTCTGTAGGTAGCGAGTTCCAGTCACTCGCCCCAGCATGTTTGAATGTTTCTTCTTCCCGATTAGGTTTTGGCTTGGGGTAGGTCGATAATGCCACTGTTCCGTAATGCTCTGCCGTGGAGTTCGTTTCTACTAGTAAAATAACCTTCTAACTGCTTAGGACAGTTTTGCTTATTTACAATCTTAAAAATATAAATAAATCGAAGAAATCGTCGCCTGTTATATAGTGTTAGTAGTCCCAGGCTGTTTCTCATATCTCATATGTTGTTTACAGGTAGTTCTATTAACCTTACGGTGACGTTGGTATCCTAATAAAATATTATTATTACAATCAATGCTCCTCGAATGAACTGCGAAAGACGTTTTTTTTTTAAAGTTGCAAAGAAATTACTAGTTCGTGACCAAAGTACAAATTAACGCTCCAATAAACAGTTTAACTGCATGTTCTACATTTTATTACAGGAACGTTTCGCGCGAAAATCTCGCTACTGAACCAATACAATACGGCTGAAGACCAATCAGTGGAAACAAATATTTCTTATCACAAAGTAGTTTAAGTTGCGATACTGACCTTGCCTACTCTGTCAACCCCAGGTTTACCATCCTGGCCGTCTTGTCCCTTGTTCCCATTTCCACCATTAGTCAGAATATTTAGGTAACCATTTGAAACATCAGCAAATATCTCCACTAATGAAGAAAACAAATATGATGTTTAAAATTACAAAGACAAAAAGGCTCAATGAAAAGTAAGTTTTCTGTCAGGGCTTTCCCACTCAAGCCTACATGAATTGTCATTGCGATTTTATCTAACCCTACCGGGATATAAGTGATCGATGGCTAAAGAATGAGCAAATTCAGGAGCCCATTAGTGGCAAATTAGGGTTCTTTTAGCATTAGTAACACTGATAAACTACCACATCACTTGCCCTACCTATTGGTCCCGGTACACCTTGCTCCCCATCATCTCCATTGGTCCCAGCAATCAGACTCACGAACGTTTGAGGCAAAGTTGGAGCTGACAGGTCCAATCGACTGTCTGCCGCAGAGGTAACTTTACGGCTGTACAGCATCAGTTTTTTAATACCATGCATTTTGATGTCGCCCTAAGTGAGAATATCAGCTAAAATAGTAAATATTTGAATTTGACAAAGAAAACAAAATTAGCAGAGCCCAGCCTTAGTTATTAAAGCCGGCCACCTCATTTGAGTGATTGGTCATACCGTGAAGCTGCCGGGGTCCTTTGACATCGACAAACTTTTTTTTGGGGGGGGGGGGGGGGGGGGGGGTGAGGGATTGGAATAGTAGCAGAATTACATTACCAACCTTAACATATATTGTATCTGCCAGAACTTCAAGCTCGATATTATTGGGCCGCTCCTGAGAATTTCCAAAGTTGACATTCTTCTTTGTTGTTAGATGCTCTTGTACGAAGTCCATATGAACAACCCGACCCACTACTTGGTAGCGATCTATTGGCACATGAATCATTAAAAGAAATAAGTAAAAATCTACTAGTGTACTAATGCAAATGAGACAATCTGATTGGCTGAGCTACTCGTATACTATCAGCCATTAGTGTGCAGTGGCTGAAGGTCGTCTACAAAATTGCTGTTTCTTCTCGTTTCTCCGAAGTTTTGGAGGAGAATTTGGAGTTAATACTAGACAATTGTTGTGATTTTTACTTAGTTTGTTAATCAGAAGTTAGTAACTCCATGCACAACATCTGTTGATATACTGAAAAATATGTTTCTACTTTGCGCAAAATTTACTTGAATTAAAATTACAGCTCTTTCTTAAACCAGTGAACAGGCTCTGTTAGGGATCGGATATATTTGCAGGTATAATTATAAAAGTTCGAGATTCTGAAACTGTCGTAGAAATAATAGTGTTCCTTTTTTCCTTCCTTTAAAGAACTAGTTAAGAAAATTTAAAAATGAACGTCTCATTGCCGGCTGAAGTGTAATAATCTGAAGATGTTTAAGACTGAGTGGAAACTCTTTCTAAGCCGTAATTTATAAATACATGTACCGTAGGTGTGAAACTAACAACAAACTGTAGGGGGAAAAAGTCGTGTAAGTATCTACATCTGCTCTTAAAGCCCCCTCCACACGAGCAAGTTTTCCTTGACAAGTTTTTCTTGACAAGTTTTCCTTGACAAGTTTTCCTTGCTCGTGTGGAAAGGGAAATTTGGCAATTTTTTCCTTGACAAGTGTCCTTGTTCAAAAACAAGCGTGTCAGTTTTTGAACAAGGACACTTGTCAAGGAAAAATTGCCAAGTTGCGAAACTTGTTCGGGTGGACGTGCAACAAGGAAAACTTGACAAGGAATTCCTGGTGCCCAGCGGCCATATCTTGTTGCTCGCGACCTGGATCCTATTAAAGACGATAATCCGCTGTACAATATTATTGTTGTTACAAAGAAAAATTGTCAAAGAAAAATTGTTTATCGTCCACAAGAGCAAATAAAATTTGTCAAGGAAAAACTTGTCAAATTAAATTTGTTGTTTATCCACACGAGCAAGGAAAACATGTCAAGGAAAACTTGTCAACGAAAACTTGCTCGTGTGGAAGGGGCTTTATTGAGTCGGTATAATGATATAGCTGTTATTACAGTTGAGCCTGCAGTCAAATATTCTTTTGTTTCCAAAAGTATGCAAACGAGGCTTACATCATAAGTGCTTTTGTGTTGCAATAAAAAAATTCGAAATTCTGATTATAATTAGTCTTAGTCAGAACTTATGTTTTTGTTGAAGACAGCCTATAACGGGCGGGGCGGGGGGGGGGGGCGGATTATAAGCGGCAGTTTACGTTTGATACCCAGCCGTTAACAATCCTCACCTGAAAAAACGCAGCCGTAAAACTCAGCTCTCATGGAGATATGTTTATGCCATGCTATTTGCGTCCTCGGGTAAAATTCATTTCTGGGTGGAAGCGAGGGATCAATACTCGGCACGCGGATCCATTCAGTAATTCCCTTTGGCTTTATCTGGACATATCGAGCTGTGATTAGCTGTGGCAGGTCATGAGTGACAACGCTGTTTTGGTCAGTGTTTCCAGTGAACACCTACGATATAATACAAAGACACAAAGTGATAGTCCTTCTCTTCAATATTGTATTAAACTGAGAAGTGTGAGACGCCCGTTATGTCAAAATCAGTAAAGGATTAAAGAGTAATGGAGCTTTTGTTTGATCATGACCGCGCACTTTCTCGTTTCTTGTCTCTACGAACTGTCGAAACCCATTGTTTGATAAGTTCCATTTGCTACCGATACTGATGTTTCAATTCCAGTTACCGCCGACCATACTCAGGCCCAGTCCACACTAATGCATTATCGTTTGAAAACACATACTTTTCGATGCCTTTTCGCATACATCGTCCACACTACAATGCTCGAAAACGCTATCGTTTTTGTCTAAAACGCATACATTTTAAAACCAACCAGAGTGGAGACATTTGAAAACGGAGCCCTATCGAATTAGCGGAGCTCCTAGCACGGGCCGTAAGGCCCGTGCTAGCGGAGCCCCATACGCATAGCAGTTCCATGTTGGTCATTTTTCATGGTCAAGCCGAGCGAAATGGCTCGCGGGCGTACGTACGGCATATGTACGTCGCACCACATGATATTTTTACATGAAGTAATTTTCAATCAAACAAAATGGCGGCGTGGTTTAAGATGGAGTTTCAAGGTAATTATCGGGTTTTCGGAAAGTCAACACACCTTTTAAACGTTAGAAATGGAAAGATAATAGCCTAAGGAAACTGGACTGCCTATAAAGGGGAATATGCATATCTTAGAGAGGAGAAATCAGGACTGCTTTTGCCGATGCTTTGAACCTTGTGGCGTTGTGAAGTGTGAAGATTTGAATGCAGACTTTGATTTCTCTTTTTCAAGCAATTCACGGAATTTTAAGGTATAGTAAATTCGATTTCATGTTGTGGATTAACTTTATTGTACCCCGCTATCTCGAGCTCCCTTGTCTCTATCTCGAACAAATTAAGAGTAATTTATCTTGGATTTGGTAATAAGAGTTTGACCACTTTCTATCTGTTTTCACATGTAATGTATTAATTGATTTTTTACTTGGCGATTTCAGGAGGACAGCTACCACCCTTTGGTAAGTTGGACATATTTATATTGCATTGGCCCATCTTGAATATGAGAATTCAGGAAGCTCCGCTGTTAGGCTAAGCATATCTATATATATTAGTGGGGACAACGAAAACGGACGAGTCGAAAGCGCTGACGTCATTCACATCAAGTAAACTCAACATCGCGGGCGCGTCTATTTGTCGCATGCGTAGATAACTGTTGTAGCGTCCGTTTTTGAGCGTTTTAGTACACAGGGAAAACGCTGCGAAAACGATAATTTGGACGCGGTGCTTTTTGGTAAAAAACGTCAATTTTATTAATTTTATTAACTGGACTTTGCTCCGACGAAGGGCTAACGCTCGAAACGTCAGCTTTTAGAAATTCGCTACGGCGGTTAATTTACCTTTATCAACTCTGAGCTGATAATCAACATAGTGTTTCACTTGCCCGCCGACGCAGCACCACAGTTTCGTTAGAAACTAATCACTTTGTCCATTTATTATAGTCAGATCGGAGGTTATGAAACCAGTGCGTTCCGATTTGTTTATTTAAAACAAGCGAGAATAATCTAAGAGAAGGATTCCCCCAAACATGAGTCTGTACCAACGATACTTTTTTGAAATCTATTTTTAATTTCCAATACGAAGCTGAGCTATACCTTTTTAAAGAACGCTGTCTGATTGGCCAGTTTGAGTGTCGTCATGCAAAGCATCGATCAGAAGGAAATCCAAAACTATTAATAGATTACACATATTATCATGAGGCTCAAGGAATCCTTCTCTTAGGTCACCCTCTCTTGGTTTAAAACGTTGAGAAAACTAAAACGGCGACTTATTTTCTTGTCACCTTATCTGCATTATTCTCTCGATATGTCTGGAAAGCCGCTCCACCATCTTCACTGTAGGAAAGGATGTAGCTCGTGACCCACTGTTCGGAGTCTTGTCGTCCCTGGGTGGCAAACTTTGTGATTTGGACATTTCGGCCAAAGTCCACTTGGAGCCACTGATTCTCACCATTAGTCCCCGCTGACCAAGCTCCCGTTTTTCCTCCAGCAGCAACATGGTTGAGCCTGGCATTAGCTGGACCGTGGTTCTGATTCCATGACGAAGATGCTGTGATCTGTTTGTCTGTAATAAGACCACTTTCCAATCCAAGTGCCTCTTCACCTGTGCATACTGAAAATAATAATTCGGTAGCTGCAGTGGTATTCAGCGTTTAAGCTCCACGTACGTAGAAATAAGACAAATAAATAAATACCCAGGATTTATCTGTATCAATCCTTTTCATTAGGAATGCAAGTTAAATAAAGGTTCTTGAATAACAAAGGAAAATGTTAATCATGAAGTAATGCCGTTGGATAATTACCTTTGCCTTGGTAAATAACAGAAGGCGTTTCAAACCATTTCATCGCATCAACAGTAATGTCCTCATTAAATGATGAATCACCTTCGGCCAAAGACGCACAATCATTTTCTACAGCTAGAAATAAATATGCGTTTTTTCAGTGCGAATTTTGGTATGTTATGGGTTAAGTAATTACAATTAATTAAAATAAAATCATCTAATAAATAGTAGGTTCGTACAATAATATAATTTATAAACTAGGAGCCTGCTTAGCTTTAGGTGATAGACGGTTCCACTGTTACGGAGTAAATTGTAATATTCTGATGTTTTTCATTGAATTTCGAAACCATGTAATAATCTTCTAATGCCGTAATTATTCATAGTGCATGTCAACGTGGTAATTTCCTTGGTCAACAAACTATTTTTAGTTGTTTTGTAATGTTCTAAAAACGTACTATAACAAAGGAACATTACTGTAATACTATTTTTAGCCTGAACTTTGTACTTGGATGATATAATGAGTGAAACAACCATTAGTATAAATAGAGCAGTTTTATTCTTGTAATTTCGATTTACAATTACATTCGTCCGATTTACATTCGCCGCGGGTTCGATTTAGCAGATTTTAGTTGTGATAATAATTGAGAAGTGATATCTAAAGAGCTTTGAAGTGAAAGTTAATCATAATTGATGGTATAATCTACTCTACTTCTTGTGCAATTTTATGGCCGCAATATTTGTGTCCCAAAGAAGGACACCAAGATGGTGGCTGCATACTAAGTACTGTAATTTTCTTGAGATAACTCGGCTATGACGTAACGTTTCTTCTGTCTTCTCTACATGTATAACCTGTTAATTTTCTGATATTGTTCATGCAAGCATTATGCAAGCAAACAGTTTTTTTTAAATTCATGAAAACAACCAATAGCCTGCTAGCAGAGCCTAGTTGGCTCTCTTTTTTTGTGTTTCACGTGAAAGGCAAAGGCGCAATACCTTAATTACTGGAAGTTTTGGTATTTTTTGCTACACTGTACCTGTAATTTGCTTTCAAGTGAGCTTCCTGTGATAGTATTGTTAGCCATGCTGTTGTAACTAATTACATTGTTTTAGTTTTCTTTTGTAAACTCCTCTTTTGTGGGTTGGTTACTCGCTGTTAAATATAATATTTGAATTTGCCATTTTTAGCTCAGCATGAGCGTTAGCTCAGGATGAGGTTTCGTTGTAGAAGGGAAAAATTTGTTAGTTTATAAGGTGATGGTGTAAACTTTTCTTGGTAATTCCGCTGACCAGCGCATAATGCTTGGGAAATCACAACACTAAACAACATTGCGGGCGCAATATTTGGTAGTTATTGGGGGTCGGGTGGGTCGGGGGTAGTAGCCCGATCGCACAGGAAAACAAAATGGCGGATTGCTTCCGATTTCTGACCTCTCACTCGTCTTACACATTTAAAAGATAGACCATCATTTGAAACTGAGATAGACATTTTAGGAGTTCCGATGCCAACAAACGCATAGTTCTGCAATTCCTTCGTTTCTCGGTTTGAGAAATGCTTCTTTCACAAATTTATATCATGTTTCTTTTATTATCGAAGTACATCGACAAATTATTTGGAGATGAATCAAGGGGTTTATATTAACAACTTCATTGAAGCACAGGGAATAGGACGGTTCCAGCAACGAACATTTGTTGGTAAAATGCATTTCTCGACGGCCGAAAAATAGTAAGCGTTTAGTTTAGTTTAATAGTTTAAGTTTAGTTTAATGTGTTCAACTGATCTTTGACGTTTGGACCCCTTCGATAATTTCTCAAGGCATTTCAAATGGATTTTCAAGGAAAACATCGAAGTACGGTAAGCTTAAATTTTATTTCTAAATGTTGTTTGATTTATAACAAAAATTATTGTTTAACTGATCTTTTGATTCCATTAAACTTTTGTAATTTGGCATACGAAGATGTACAATTCGATCGATCGATCGATCGATCGAGCAATCGATTAAACAGCTTTGAACCGAAAATAAATAAAATGTAAGGTATTTGAATAAGCTTCAATATTTTGGCTGCAAAACCTTTTTGCTTGTTATTGTGTAGATATAGTTTCCGTGTAGAAAAGCAGGCTTCCTGAGGCTTGTGTTTATAATAGGATATATTATTTTAAATTCAAGTTCTCTGATGGATTTTTCTACTATAGTTTTATTATTAAAGTTATATTGTATGAATAGTACTAAAGTCTCTTTTTATCTAAATCAGTATATAAACACAAAACATTCATTACCTCTGTTACACATACTTATGAACAGTAGGTAATATTTGTACTAAGAAGCCTACATGCACCTTCAGGCGAATTATATCCTTTTAAGTATGGTTGTGTATTTATGAATCATCGATTAGCAAGACTCTAAGTCAAATTCCAGAGGGTGGGGACAGCAATGGAGGTCAAATGCCCCGTATATGCCCAGCCTCTCCCCTTCCCTTTTCCTTGGGCTTAACATTGATAGGTGAATAAATACCGGAGTCAAACCAGAACTTTAAAATAATACTAATCAATAATTATTTCAAAGTTATTGTGATTTGTGTTATTGAGTTCGGGCTGCCGGACTGTTGCCCAATATATATAAAATTATATATACAGTATCGGGGCTAAAATTACAGTGAAGCAAATCCAAGGGAAACGACTTTTGGTTCGTGTTATTGGGTTTTTTGAAAAATTGAGGGTTCGAGAAATCGGGATTGCACTGTCTATTTATATATGCGTGTCTTTGCAAAACGTAAGAGTTGACATAAGACTCGATATAAGACTGCTGACCAGTTACCACAGAAAGTGTCAAATAACTCCTGCCCAGATAACATGGCAAAGCCCATCCCCATTTTTAACAAGGAAGAGCCAATTCAATGAATGTCATTAACATCAATTACATGCTGAGCTGGCACATGGCAGCCTTTGATTTATAAATTCAATATCTAGTGATGTTAGCTGTAAACTCAACTGTTGCATTTGTCTATAATCTGTTTTAGTTTATTTTGTAAGCCCACATACAACTTTGTTTTAAATGAATCTAATTCTAACTCGTTGTTAAGCCGGGTATATAAATATTTGTGTTTAAATCTCGATAAGCTCTATTCATAAATCCACTGCAAATACTAGTACGCATAGGAAAAACCAACAAATTAAACAAGCAAAAACCGAACACACATAATTGTGTCCAGAATCGAAATATATTTTCACACTCGTTGTTACAATACAATACAATACAATACAATAACCTTTATTTTGTTTCACTATGCTTTCTTTATATCTCACTGAGTTAGCTCTACTAATCGATCTAAACTGATCTAGTACAGATATCGAGGGAACACAGAGAAAAAAGTGGTAAAATAAATTGAGAACCCAACCCACCTTGTCCGGATCCTAAATCCAGGATTGTTGCGAAAACAAGCAGCGTTAATAGAATCAGGCAAGGATTCATTGCCTGTCGCCAAACACTTGAGCTGTAAAAAGGTGTTCTTCTTTAAACGGGCAAAACTCCAGTGGAATATGGTCTGGCACAGCGATCGCAACGCCACCTATCTCTTTTAGGTAAAACTGAGAATGTGGTGTCTTACTGTGATAGGACAGTGATCGTGATGGTGGCCGAATTATCGCATGAAAGAGCTGGGATTGTTTAGAATTTTTTTCCTGTTGAATTTTAACAACCAATATGATATGCATGCTTGTAATCTTTTGACAAGTGATTGTCAGGTCTTCAAGGACGTACCATGCAGCCACCAGTGATCTTTTGTTGTGGTGCTCTATTAGTTTCTTTAAACGCTTATATTTTCTAAAGATTTTACTGTTTTTATTTTTCTAAATGTACATTACTTTAACAATGCTCTCAAAGTCGAAATACTCAGAAAAATAGGTTCTTATGTGTTGCATGCCATCCAGCAAGAACCTAGTTGAATGGCCTTGCTCACCATGAGTCCTCCATAGCTCAGTGGTTAGAGCGTTCAACCGGCACCTGGAAGGTCATGGGTTAGATTCCCATTGGGGAGCTCAGAATTTTGTCTGAGTATTTCGACTTGAGAGCATGCATTTCTTCATTTATTCACTTTATCCAAGTCGCTCATTCCACTTAAAATGTATTCATATTTTCAATTGACATATTTGAGCCTTGCTGGATAGCAGGACATGACGTGTCACATACGAACCTAGTTGAATGGCTTTGCTCGCCATGAGTCCTCCATAGCTCAGTGGTTAGAGCGTCCAACCGGCACCTGGAAGGTCATGAGTTCGATTCCCGTTGGGGAGCTCAGAATTTGTTTCGGATTATTTCGACTTTAAATTAGCCATGTTCTTATAAATTCAAATATATATAGTGTTGTTAGCTGTAACCTCAACTGTTGAATTTGCCTATAATCTGTTTTAGTTTATTTTGTAATTATACCTAATCGTATACCTTTTTGGTACGCTTCGGCGGCATATCAGGCTCGTTTGGTCTCGCCATGCGTATTTTGGCGAGACTGCGTCTCGTCAAAATACGCATGGCGAGACCAAAAAGGTACGATTAGGTATTTATCGTATCCAAATTCGGTTTATTCTTTACGCGAAGAGACGCAAAGACGGCTTTCATCGAGTAAAAATGTGTCAGCCGTTCCGATCGTCGATGGCAATGTGTGATTGTTTATGGTTTGAAAATGAAATGAAAATGAACTGTTTACGGTCAGAATTTCCATCATCTTACCTTCAATGTCTTCTTTCCTTTCTCCTGTGGCGAATTTGACGAAAAAATCGTCGAATGTTATTGTTTTGAATTGTTTTCAAGACGAGTTTTGAGACGAACCGCGATCGATCGAGTAGGAGACGCAACGCATTTAGTGCAGCAGCCGCGTTTTTGGCGCGAAATTTAGCTTAGTTTTTCTTTCCAAATTTCCCTCGAACTACTCACTTCGTCAACATTTTCCTGTTTTAAGTTTGACTGTAATTTCGCAAAGGTTTGCTTAGGAAAATTCAGCTCTAATCTGCAGAATTTTATTACCTGACTTCAAAGTGACCATGATATTGGTGGATATCAGGTCGGTGACTTGATATCGTAGGATATCAGGTCAGTAGATAGAGCTTCTGATTGGCTAATCCCGAATTTGGGTACGGTAAAAATACTATAGTCAGTAGTAAACATAGGAAAACCAAAAGAACCAAGTAAAAACCGAACTCGCCTAATCCTTTTGTGTGAGCCGAGAGAGTGTATCTCAATGATTGTTAGCTGTTAGCTGCGCTGTTACATTTAATTAGCTAACTTGTTGTTTCACTGGTATGCTTTCCTTTTATCTCGCGGTTGGCTCTATCGATCCAAAAATCTACAAATATCAAGAGAATAGAGGAAAAAGTGGTAAAATTGAGAACCCAACCCACCTTGTCCGGATCCTAAATCCAAGATTGTTGCGAGAACAAGCGTCGATAGAATCAGGGAAGGATTCATTGTCTGTCGCCAAACACTTGAGCTGTAAAAAGGTATGATAATACGGTGATGGTATCAGAATTAGGATTTTTTAGAACATTTTCCTATTGAGTTTTTAACAACCAATATGATATGCTTTTCATCTGACGATTGTCAGGTCTTCGAGGACGTACCATGCAGCCACCAGTGATCTTTTGTTGTTTTGCTCTATTAGTTTTTTTTAACGCTCAGCACTATTGACTGCTTATGGCTTCCTCTGTTGTATTTTCTTGCCAAAAATATATATCGTTATAATCCATCAAATATTTTTCTCGCGCGTGATGGGTCTAAAACACGTCACGTGACGCAGCCAAAACTGGGGAATATCCGGTGATATTCCCCAAGTAATATTCCCCAAGTAATATTCCCCAGTTTTGAAAATTTGCGTTTCACGTTCGCATGTTCAGTTTTCGTCTCAAATAAATAGCTAAATTAAATAGAACTGATTGTTTTGAACAGACTAGAAATATTTTTGAATGTCAACAGAATTATTTTGATGTTTAACAGCTTGGCCGACCGAGATCTTCCACGGCAAACAGAGCGGCCTTGTGAAAAAATATTTGAAGGATAATAACTACAATAGCCTCCATTTGGCTTCAAAAATATGCTCGGATATTTGTCCTTGGACATTATCTGTTCCTCGAAGCTCACAGTTTTCCTCGAGCTTCGCTCTCGGAAAACTGTTCGCTTCTCGGAACAGATAATGTCCGCGGACAAATATCCGTGCATATTTTCGCGCCAAATGGCGGCTATTGTTTATTTACCTTTAGGCCAGAGCTGAACAATTTAAGCAAAATCCGTGATGAAGTAACTCAATTTTCGTTTGCATTAAGAGCCGTTGTCAGTAACTTTTAAGAATCCGGCGACAGAAGCCAAAAAAAATTTTTTTTTAATTTGCCCCAAAAGACCCTTTTAGTAAACCATTTTCGAAAATAATATTCAAAAGTTCCAGCGAGTTTATATTTAGGCGAAAAATAGGAAAGTTCGAAATCGGTGGAAATTATGCAAATTAGGCATGTTTAGACCGGTTATTCGGTGCATTTTCAAAACGCGCGTACAAGGCAACGGTAACTTGTCTTGGATTCATTTTTACATAAGTTGTTGTTCATCCCTTGGAGTAGCTTTCCAACTATATTTCATCTCCATCTAAACTTTCTTTCCTCTCTATCCACCCGCGTAAAGAATACAATATTTGCTATTCCGTTTGTACGCTAAATCTTGCCATTTTTCAGAAGACCATAACATCAAGGGTATACGTATATCCAGGAAATAAAATAGCTCTTTTGAACGGGCAACTCTTCTTGTTTATTATGTAAAAATATTTACTTTGGCCCGTGAAAAGCGAGCGCGCTAGACGAAAATATATGGCGTGCACTTTGACAGAGTTCGCCATCAGTTCTTTCTTGCACTCCTATTCAAATCACACATACTATTTGGACAAAGTCAACGTTTTTGGTATCTACTCCTGTTTTAATTCATTTAAACATATACACTTTAACTAAAGCACTCCCTACCTTTATTTAAAAGTCACCAAACGACCATTTTACTTGAAGTTTTTGAGTTTATTTTTCGCGAGTTCTAAATAAACAAATCGCTTACATGAACAATGGGCGATGAAAGATCCTTTCTTCTGTCGACGTGTTTTGATCTGTTTTCGTAGCCTGAAATTGCTCTGTCGCCTATATTCTACTTTTCCAATTTATCATACTGCCATAACTTTAAAGCAAATAAAGTATAAATGTTGCTGTAAATGCGTGAACTTTATAAATTAAAATAGAAATAAATATTCGACAGTTGCCGGCGCACGAAAATTACTCGCTTGTATTGTGAACGGCGTGCATACGGTGTGTATATTTTATATATTTAAATCACCACTGTCGCTGGAATTAAAATAGCTTGATTTTGCAGTCCACCAGTTCAAATACATTTGAAAATCGAGCTTAGCTTTGATTTATGTTTGTAAAAATTGTTGAAGCTATAATACTGGCAGCTGGACTCATTCAATTAGAACTGATTAGAATAAACTTTATAACCCGACTGAGAAATCTCGAGTCTAGATATAAAGAAATGTACTTACTCGTGTGCAGTCCATGTGTTTGAGGTAGGTTATATAAGAAAACATCAGAGTCAGGCAAAGTAATCCTGAGTGAGGGCCAATTACCACCGTTTCCACGACGCAAGTAACGCATATTGCGTGACAAACTGAAATGCGATACACTAGCGCGGAAAAAAGGCCGGGAAAATAACTATACCGATACTTTCGCATGAAATGACAGTTTGTAGATTTTTTTGTAAAATGTAACAAATATATATATTTCAGATTATAATCGATAGACTAAAACGAACTCACGATAGTTTCATTTATGATTTATATGCATGGCCGTATTGAAGTTGTGGCAACTATGATCCACCCTGTGCAAAGTTTTAACAGCACGTGCGGTGAGCTTTCGAAAGTAAAGTAGAACAAAGCTGAACAAGTAAAATAAAGCCTTGTCGGTCAAACCAAACGTCCTAATTAAAAGTTAACAAACCACATTTCGCATCGCGTAATCTTCCTTTTCAGTAACCGACTTCGCGCTTTATTACTCTGCTAGTAGATGCCTCTTCTCTTCATCGCGTGACATTCGCTCGCGCGCCGGATAAACTCGGCCACTTGACTATTCTGAAAGGGACCGCTAGCAATCTCTCTCCTCTGCAGAGGCTTCTTTCGTCCTGTGAATCATCAGTTATTTCGCGCTTCGATAAGAAAACATCAAGCGGAGGCTGGGGTAAAGAAAAAGGAAGCGTGTGGAAAAAGCTAAGCGTATCGAGAATGCAGGCGTGGCCCTTTCTCTTTTTCCATCGTACACCCTATTATTTTTTAGGGGCTGGCCCCCCACTTTTCTAAAAAATAATAATAATAAAAATTTCCAGAAGTCATTTCACTAGCTAACGTTTTTAACTGGAAGTTGGTGATAACATCTGCTTTTTGATCTGCAGTAGTTCGCAACGGACAAAAGTCGCAATGACCATTAGCAAAGTAGACGCGATTACAACTGAACAAATATCAAGGATTAAGATAACTTTGAGCTGACTGTCTTTATGCTATTGAGCAGTTGTATCTTACGTTTTATAGAGAAACGTTTTTATGACAACATTTTAAAGCCATAGGACCCCCATAGCCTACTTTAAACTAAAAATTATACACAGCTCTGGACAACGCGGGACACGGAAGTCCTGCTTGATAACCCGAACAGAGGAAAGAAAATATCGACAAAAATCTCTGATTGCTTTTCGAAAAATGGACAACTCGCTCTGAATTTAAAGACCGGATAATAAAAGTTGATTCTTGTATTGAAAACAGTCGCTTTTTAAGCGCTGAAAGTTGGTAATTTACACCACGCTTGTTAATTTTAGATGCATTTCCAGCCATTTCAGAGGACTTAAATTCACAATTTTCCCGGGGGGGGCATGGCCCCGGACCCCCTACATGGCTAACGCTGACGCGTTCGCATTAGCCCCCCCCACTCAAAAAAGTGCTGCGCGGGCCCTGACTAAATGGCAAAGTAAAACACATTACTTCCATGGTGTATTGCATCGACGCGACTGAAATGCGACGTATAAATTGGGCCTTATTTATTTATTTATTTATTTTCTTTATTGATAAGAGATTGTGGGGGAGAGAAGCTAGCAGTCTAATTACTCTAGCGCCTGATGCCTCAGGCTGAGCGGTGCGGGCATCATAGTTTTCAGTATTGCCAGTCGAAGCTCCCAAAGCGGACACCCTCGGGAAGCAGAAAAAGTGTCCACAACTGGAGCTGGCCGCTTACAGAAATGTGTAAATACAGAGTTTGTATGAGCTAGAATTGGTCTGATTTAAGGCGATTTCACTGAGTTTTCTGGGAGTTTTTATTTCGACGCGGTTAAAAAAATAATAGGGTGTACGATGAAAGAAGAGAAAGGTCCACGCCTGCATTCTCGATACGCTTAGCTTTTTCCACACGCTTCCTTTTTCTTTACCCCAGCCTCCGCTTGATGTTTTCTTATCGAAGCGCGAAATAACTGATGATTCACAGGTCGAAAGAAGCCTCTGCAGAGGAGAGAGATTACTAGCGGTCCCTTTCAGAATAGTCAAGTGGCCGAGTTTATCCGGCGCGCGAGCGAATGTCACGCGATGAAGAGAAGAGGCATCTACTAGCAGAGTAATAAAGCGCGAAGTCGGTTACTGAAAAGGAAGATTACGCGATGCGAAATGTGGTTTGTTAACTTTTAATTAGGACGTTTGGTTTGACCGACAAGGCTTTATTTTACTTGTTCAGCTTTGTTCTACTTTACTTTCGAAAGCTCACCGCACGTGCTGTTAAAACTTTGCACAGGGTGGATCATAGTTGCCACAACTTCAATACGGCCATGCATATAAATCATAAATGAAACTATCGTGAGTTCGTTTTAGTCTATCGATTATAATCTGAAATATATATATTTGTTACATTTTACAAAAAATCTACAAACTGTCATTTCATGCGAAAGTATCGGCATAGTTATTTTCCCGGCCTTTTTTCCGCGCTAGTGTATCGCATTTCAGTTTGTCACGCAATATGCGTTACTTGCGTCGTGGAAACGGTGGTAATTGGCCCTCACTCAGGATTACTTTGCCTGACTCTGATGTTTTCTTATATAACCTACCTCAAACACATGGACTGCACACGAGTAAGTACATTTCTCTATATCTAGACTCGAGATTTCTCAGTCGGGTTATAAAGTTATTCTAATCAGTTCTAATTGAATGAGTCCAGCTGCCAGTATTATAGCTTCAACAATTTTTACAAACATAAATCAAAGCTAAGCTCGATTTTCAAATGTATTTGAACTGGTGGACTGCAAAATCAAGCTATTTTAATTCCAGCGACAGTGGCTTTATTTTGACTTTATTTTGACTTTATGTTCACTTATTTTGTACTTATTTTGTATTTTTTTTGAAAAAAATACAAAATAAGTGAAAATAAAGTCAAAATAAAGTCAAAATAAAGTCAAAATAAAGCCAAAATAAAGCCAAAGCGTTCACGGTTCGAGTGTCCGCGCTGTAAGGCTTTAATTTATAAAGTTCACGTATTTACAGCAACATTTATACTTTATTTGCTCTAAAGTTATGGCAGTATGATAAATTGGAAAAGTAGAATATAGGCGACAGAGCAATTTCAGGCTACGAAAACAGATCAAAACACGTCGACAGAAGAAAGGATCTTTCATCGCCGATTGTTCATGTAAGCGATTTGTTTATTTAGAACTCGCGAAAAATAAACTCAAAAACTTCAAGTAAAATGTCGTTTGGTGACTTTTAAATAAAGGTAGGGAGTGCTTTAGTTAAAGTGTATATGTTTAAATGAATTAGAACAGGAGTAGATACCAAAAACGTTGACTTTGTCCAAATAGTATGTGTGATTTGAATAGGAGTGCAAGAAAGAACTGATGGCGAACTCTGTCAAAGTGCACGCCATATATTTTCGTCTAGCGCGCTCGCTTTTCACGGGCCAAAGTAAATATTTTTACATGATAAACAAGAAGAGTTGCCCGTTCAAAAGAGCTATTTTATTTCCTGGATATACGTATACCCTTGATGTTATGGTCTTCTGAAAAATGGCAAGATTTAGCGTACAAACGGAATAGCAAATATTGTATTCTTTACGCGGGTGGATAGAGAGGAAAGAAAGTTTAGATGGAGATGAAATATAGTTGGAAAGCTACTCCAAGGGATGAACAACAACTTATGTAAAAATGAATCCAAGACAAGTTACCGTTGCCTTGTACGCGCGTTTTGAAAATGCACCGAATAACCGGTCTAAACATGCCTAATTTGCATAATTTCCACCGATTTCGAACTTTCCTATTTTTCGCCAAAATAAAAACTCGCTGAAACATTTGAATATTATTTTCGAAAATGGTTTACTAAAAGGGTCTTTTGGGGCAAATAAAATAAAAAAAATTTTTGGCTTCTGTCGCCGGATTCTTAAAAGTTACTGACAACGGCTCTTAAGTTGTGTGCGCGTGAATCCAGTATTTGACAGTAATATCCAGCATGGCGAAACATAATCTTGTTTTGAACTAGTGCAAAATCAGCAAGTTTTGTCTTGGTAGTTAGAATTTTAGGTTCCCTGTATACAAATGGAACACACAACAAAACATTAGCCATGTAATCGGGCACGTTTCCATCGTAACTCTCTTAAGCGTCCATCCATTCATTCGCGATCGGTCGTCGGTTTCACGTTATTTAAATGGAAAGGTCCTTATAATATTATTTGTTCGTTGCCTTTTTTTTTTAATTTCTGCTTCTTTGGACGGTATGAACTACCAAACTTTCACGTAGAACGGATCACCAGGCTCATAATACTAGTGGTACACAACATTGACGGTCCAGATCTGTAAGTGAATATAACCTCTCTACGCTGACTTCCTAATTGGAAAAATTGCAAACGCGATTCCCAGTACATAATTTTAATTTTTAAATGAAGCATTTAAGTTATCAGAAAGTGAACGTCAATTTGACTGGAAAGAAGGTTTTCCTAATTTCATCGGCTGAAGATCTTTAGACGGCAAAGGTACCACAAAGTGGACTAATAAAATACACTCTTTTTTATAAGAACCTTTTTTATAAGAACGTTGAGGCTGAGATTGACCAAAATTTTAAGAACATAGCCAGGTTGAGACTTAGCTAAGAACATTTTTATTCACTTGTTTCTTGCATTGAGCTCTAAATACAATATTCCAGTATCCTTTCAAAAAATTTAAAATATCTCAGTGAATAAACAGTTCCAATCAGCTCAAAATACTTGAATGCATATTTTTTATAGTAACAACATGAGTCTCTATCACATAAAATGTTAATACCATTTTCATGGTCACGTTCGAATCTTTTTTGTGAAATTCTATACCATGTAACCTAAGAACATGTTAAGAACGTTTTCAGGCTGAAATCGCCCCAAAAATAAGAACATTCGGTCTTGGTTCAGCCTCAGCTCGAAAATTAGACGTTCTTATATTAAAAAAAAGAGTGTAAATAAAAGTTTTAACAACGAACTGAATCATAACCAATTATTGTATTTTGGTATTGTTAATTTAGTTAGTTGATTATCAGCTTGAAATTATGTTAAAGGTAAATTTACCTGGTAATTAGCTTTTCAAATTCGCTCCGGAGGTTGATTTACCTTCATCAACTTCAGTAATCAACTAATAGCTGTTATTACAGTTCAGCCCGCAGTCAAATATTCTTTTGTTTTTAAAAAAGTATGCAAACGAGTTAGGCTCTATTTCCGCCGCTCTCTCGAGTCCGGTCTTCGTTCTGGCTCATTTTCCCGAACAGCGGCTGGTAATCGAGCCAACAAATGAGGCTAATGGGCCAATACAATGCCAGATTGACCCTTTCGCCTCGTTTGCATGTCAAACGGCTAACAAGACCAGATTGACCCTTTCGCCTCGTTTGCATGTCAAACCGCTGACATCTGTAATAACTGCTATTGTTTTATTTGCCTGCTGACGCAGCACAACAGTTTCTTTAGAAACTAACCACTTTATTCAATTGTTGTTCATTTAGTTTTCTTTTTAGTGCAGAGTGCACGAAGTGCAATCGGTATGAGTTGGGAGATCAGATTCACTAAGTATCTATGGCGTTAACTAATCGATAATCAATCGATTTTAATTAATTTAGAATAATTTAGAATAGGGGCGGACGCAGAACGTGTAACATCACCTGAACACTACTTGAATTCATTCAATATATATTTTGTTCGGACAACCCAATGCTCTCCTTGTGGTAGCTTTATCTAGAACAAGGTGCCTGCATTTAACTCATTCGGTGAAGATCTGTAGTGCAAATTACTACTTCACAGTTACTTTGTTGATTTTTTTTTTATTTTTTTTTTTTACACGGAATGTATACCTTAAAGTTACAAAAAATGTGAAACTATTTTGTATTCGCTATTCGCATCCGCGCTCTCTCTTCGGCCCCACCGATCACAAAAGTTAAGCCCTGTTCGTCGGGGTAATAATTTGGATGGGTGACCGCGTGGAAGCTTGTCCTTCTTTTTCATTTTCTTTTACGCTATTATATGGTTTATTTATTTCTTCAAATTTATTTCTTGGCTCAAAGAAGGGAAAAACAGACAAATGAAAGCAAATGAATTAGATTCGAGCATATATCATTTTAATGGAAAAATAAATCGTAGAAATCAGACATCCAAAATGAAATAGGCTCGATTTACGCCGCTCTCTCGAGTCCGGTCTTTGTTCCTCCACGAGTGTTCTGGCACCACAATGATGATTTAGATGAAATCCCAGATAAAATTTATCACACAACTCTACCGACTGTTTTGTGTATTGTATAGTACATGCATAAAAAAAATAATAATAATAAAAAAAATAAAAAAAAATAAAAAAATAAAAAAAAATAATAAAAAAATAAATAAAAATAAATAAATAAATAAAAAAAATTAAAAAATAAAAAATAATAATAATAAAAAAAATAATAATAAAAAAAAATAACAAATAAATAACAAATAACAAATAATAAATAAATAAATAAATAAAAATAATAAAAAATAAAAAATAAATAAAAAATAAATAAAAAATAAAAAATAAAATAAAAAATAAAAAATAAAAAATAAAAAAATAGTACATGCATGTCGAACGTCCAAATGGATCTCATCAATTGCCGTGTGCGGTAATTGTAGTGGCTTAGCACAAACTTTCCATGATGTATTTCCTTGATGCAGATCAAAAATCCATCATGAAGGTTGAATTACAAAGATATCACAGTCGATCTCTAAAGCCTGGTTTTTGTGTGTACTGCGCTTGCGCAGTCAACACTATGGTCTTATACCGTAAAATTGTAAACAAAAGAAATGTTAACAAAAGAAATGTTAACAATGCTCTATTGTTAACATCAAATCGATAAACAAACCACAGACAATCGATCAAATCAATAACAAACCACGGTTTCCGAATTTGAATGGCCGGCGCTTCGATACCATACACAATAATGTAAATCAAGTCGATACAATAGCAATGAATCAAGCCTTCGATAAAATGCGCAATAAATCATGCCTTCGATACGAAATCCTCCCTTCGACGCGATCGCAATGAATAATAATAATAACTAATTTATATAGCGCTTATTCATCGCTGTTCTAAGCGCTTTACAAAGTATAATGGATAAAAACTAATGAATCAAGCCTTCGATAGGATACCCAATAAATCTAGCGTTCGATGCGATCAAAATGAATCAAGCCTTTGATAAAATACGGGATAAATCTAACCTTCGATACGATCGCAATGTTTCAAGCCTTCAATAAGATACGCGATAAATCTAACCTTTGATACAATACATGCATACATACATCGATCACAATGAATCAAGCCTTCGGAAAGATGCAATGATCCAGCCTTTGATACGATACGCAATGAATCAAGCCTTCGATAAGTTACGCCATTAATCTAGCCTTCGATACTACGCCATTCTTGCGAACGATCGATATACGCGGATCGTTTTCTGTATTTGCTAGTAAGTTTTACCCTGGTTCTGTCAACACGTTTAACTACATGAACATTATTGCTTGTTTATACATTGGACCTTCGGTCCCATCGATTTGGCAACGGATCGTAGATAAAACATTTGACACATACGCCATTGCCACGCGAGGTGTCACTTGCGAGTTTGGAAGTAATATATATGCCGGCTCATCGACTCTCGCGAGAAACGAGACGCGTCTCGCGAGAAACGAGACGAGACTCGCGAGAAACGAGACGAGACGGTGTTGTCTATAAGATTCTATGTGAATGCGGCAAAGTATATATCGGTGAAACAGCGATATCGATGCGTGAAAGAATAAAGGAACACAACAGAGACATGCAGCTTGCTGGTACTCAGAACTCCGCAGTTTCGAAATATGCCAACGAGACTGGGCACCTTCCTATTCTCGGTTTTCACTGTCACGCCATAAATAAACAAAATAAAAACCGTTCAATGAATGAAGTCAAGGAATTGACATGTCATAGATAATGAATAAATAAGGAATCAGTCCAAGTCTCAGGTCTGTGCGGTATTCCGTACTCGAGTTATTTGTCAAAATGTTCCACACAAATTTATAGAGCTCAGTATGGAAACGCCATGTTGGAGTCCCTCTGATCAAGTAGTCTCCACACTTTAATTTAAATTACTTTGTTCTTTTTGGTTTTAACTTGGCTTGTGAAGTCAGTCACTATCTCAAAATAATGAATTGATACTTTTTTCTTCAAGCTTAACATAACTGATCAGTTTTGAAAAAAAATCAATTATCAATACAGTTCAATTCACATTCTTCAAGTCTTACAACTCTGTTTCTGTAAATTACATTCTTCATATTTATCAAGATTAGATAAATAATAAATTTATCTGGCAAGTAAAATTAACACAGTTTGTTATGATGTGAATTATATTTTTATACACCCTTCCCAGTTTCTTCCCTTCTATCCCCACCATCCTTTCCAAGCTGGCTAGTGTATTTTGAATAAATCATATTTAGTGACAGACTTTACCACTTCCAAATGATAAATCAACCTAGGGAAAACCTTGCAGTACACACATGTACGCGTTGCGTACCTATTTTTAATATCGCCCTCACTGCCGTCAAAATAATCTACACAGAAACAAGACAACTACCTCGAGAATTTCTCGAAGTACGAACGGCATATGGCTTTTTTTTTATTGATGCAAATTGATGCAAATTAATCGGAGTTACTAAAACGAGGAAGCACCCAAAACGAACCAAAACGACCCACAACCACCAAGAAAACGATCCAAAACAATCATAAATAACTTAGGCTCGATTACCAGCCGCTGCTCGGGAAAATGAGAACTGTTCGGGAAAAAGAAACCGGCAGAAATCGAGCCAAGAAATAGCTTTGATAGCTCGTCCCCAGGGCTTCCCCGGGGCCAGCTGGTAAATCGATTGCACTCTGGACTGGACTCTGGACTGGGACTCTGGACTTGACTGTCGACTAACTTGCAAATTTTGATAACAAGTCTCAAACTTATAAATTAAACTCTGCACTAGCCTTGAGTCTCTGGTTGCTTTTGTAGATCTTGGAAACTAGTGGCCATCATTATGTTGGTGCGGCCTTCTGTCTGATTGCAGCAGTTATTGGAGTGGTCTGTGGAAATGTATTGATTCTTTTAATTACAGAATACATGCAACCGACTTAGAAGAAGATAATGCGCAATAAATTCTTAAATATTACGTTAGCTAAACTGGAAGTTATCTTAGGAACGTTTAAGGGCTTTTGGATGTACATTATTGTGGTATTGCCTATACATGTATAAATCTGTCCGCAATTATGTGCACAAAGTTCGTCCATGCACGCGAGCACTTGCATTTAGAATCAGTCTGCATTAATAACGCAACATTTACTTTTAAAAATATTTTTTAAGAGCTGTATATTGTGATATAGCTACGAATTAATAATACGGAGAATCAATGTCATCGTAGTTACTGATATCCCATCGTAGTTACTGATATCCCCAGAATTCAAAAAATTATGCTGAATCAGTGAAATTCATTTTTATTATAACGTGTGAGAGACGCGGTGGCCTCAGCGGTTAGCGCCCAGCGGTTAGCGCCCAGCGGTTAGCGCCCAGCGGTTAACGCCCAGCGGTTAGCGCCCAGCGGTCAGGTTCGAGTGCTGACTGGGGTAGCTGTGTCGTGTTCTTGGGCAAGACACTCAACTCTCACAGTGCCTCTCTCTACCCAAGAGTATATTTAAAATGGGTACCGCGGGCGAATGTTCAGGGAAACCTGACAAAAATACAGGGGAGTTACCGGCCATGGACCTCCATCCAGTGGGAGTAGTAATACTGCTGGTTGCTTGCTATGGAAACCGGAGTTAAGGGCCGGCCTGATAAGTCACTTAGCCCAGTAAAATGACTTTAACCTAACCTAATAGAAAACGTACGGGGAAGTGCACAGAATCGGGACCGAGCGTACTGAGCTGACGTGAGGATGGGAGCTGAGGGTACAGAGAGTAGCAGGGAATGGCGGCGGCCGAGCGTGTTATAGTCAACTCTCGTTATAATGGACACCCTCGGGACGTAGTTTGGAGTCCGTAATAGTGAGAGTCCGCAAAAGCGGGAGTCATTTTCAGCTTAACTTCTTTAGCTTTCGCCGGGGGGAGGGCTGGATTTTGTCCGTAATATCGGGTGTCCGTAATAACGGGGTGTCCACAAGGTGAGAGTTGACTGTATGCTAGGCTCGCCAAAACAGGCTTTTGCATAATTAACTGAAAAGTAAATGAGAAATATATGTACTCGATATGAGCAGCTTTATTCATCATGTTTGTTTCACTCTTGTTTCATTTACATGCTTCTGAAATAGTTATTTATGTTTTCAAGGTTGATTTTCCTATGTTTCCTGTTAACGATTTCACCCAACCCTTTCTTTATCTATGGGGAAATGAAGTTAGTACTCGAATATGTTTAATTATATTTCTATCTGTGTGGTTTCCTTGATTGTCATCTCAATTATCTTTATCCGTCCTAGCCTGGTAGCATGCTGGCAATAGGAACTAATCAACAGTTACATTAGTGTTAATACTTTAATTTAGCTCAGTTTTAATGTTATTTCCTTTCAATCACTTTGATTCTTTTTTTTTTAATTCTTAGTGCTGTCATTCTTTTTGATGTTTGGGTTTGTGTTTTAGAATTAGTTGAGGTTTTGGCCATCGAACTTTAGACTTTGAACTTGGACTTTGGAGCCTGTTACATCTTTCATCGTCTGGTCCCGTGGGGTAGGCACCAGACCAGTACAGATAGGAAACCCACACATTCATCTTGGTAAACATGGTTCGCTGTAGAACAATAAAATAAATAAATAATTAAACAAGATAAAACAACTGATATATTTTTTTGGCTTTAGAACTAACGTGACCATCCGATATATTGTCGTTTGATAGAAATTTATGAATGCTGCAATCTGATTGGCTACGCTACTCGCTATATCTATCGTGGAGTAGCTACTTTAGTACTGATACAAATCATCACGGATATGTTGTAAAGCGGTCAGCGGTGTTCCGCGCATGAGCATATTGTTACGTTGGTACGAAGTGAAAGCATGGCCGAGTGTTGGCTGAGAATAAATAGTTGCGTTTATTGAACGTCGTCTTTCCTTTCCTTGGCTTGCCCTGCCGGTCAACACAATCGCGTTTCATCAAGGTTTTGATGAAACAATTATTCTTTCCCAAAATCTAGCGCTAGCGCTGTATTAAGACGGATTCCGCTCAACGTTCGAGCAATAAGTGCAAAAATTAATTACTAAAAAACTACTCATAGCACGGTAACATTTTGAATACTATTTGAAACATATCACTTTAATTCACTTCTCCAAGTGACCCCGCAATTAAATTCTCAAGCATTCTCGAGAAAATTAATGTCAAATCTCGTAAAAAATGATAAAAACGCACGCCATTTTGTTTTGAACTGACATGAAGCGTCTTTTTAATTAAAATATGTAATGACTTCTCTCGCGGGGTCAGCTTTGGAGCTAATTTATCGATAATTTCTTCTTAACTGTATTCAAAATGTTACCGTGCTATGAGTATTTTTTTGGTAACTTAATTTGTTGCACTTTTTGCTCGAACGTCCAGCGGAAATCGTCTTAAATATTGTTTTAGTTTGTATTTGCACTATAAAATGTTACATGATATAGAGATTTTCGTATGACCTTGAAATGATTACGCGCGAACAGAACGCGAACAAAAACAAACGAACGGATAGAGAAAATTTGATTGGTTTAACGAACGCAAACAATCGCGCGCGGGTTTTGGCTGGTTTAGAGAACACGAGCTAGTGGCGAACACCGTTCGTCGCAAATGTTCTCTTGACTTTCACTGGTTTTGATTGGTTCATCGAACTATACATTCTCCACATTCTGGAAAGCAAAAGAAAAATATCGAACAAGTAAATGAACTTATCCTATTGGAAAGTCAAACAGAAGGCGAACTCCAACGAAAACATATTTTCAAGGTCAAACGAAAATCGCTCTATGTCGCGGTAAAAAAAAGTGATTATTTGATAAATGTACAACTTTTAAAAACTCTTACATCAAAGTCTTTGCAATTTTGATCAGTCACAGTAGAACTATCACAAGCTAGTTCTTTATCAATTGGTATGGAGAACTCGTACGTTCCAAATGGACTTTGGCATTCCTGTGCTCCAAGTTGTATGTCCGCATCACACGGTAAATCGCTAAGGTAATGACAGCACATCGGTTGAAAGCGAGTGTCGCCTTTATCCATACAGAAAAGAGAATCACCTGGAAATAAAAATTGGTCTCTAAGTTTAGTATTACTGTGGAAGAGTATTAAACATTTAGCCTTACTTGTAGGTACCTTAAGCGACGGCGACGGCAACGGCGGCGACGGCAACGAGAACGTCAGAAAACAATAGGTTTAATTATTAGTACAATAGCCCTTTTCACGGTTAATATAACTTGCAATATTTGCATAACAATACACTTGAACATAGAAGCGAGGAAATTTCGGGCACAAGCTTCAAAACATCGTGTTTTTCTTGAACTCCTTCAACTCTTTTAGTATAAAAACAGTTTTAAAATGTAGAAGAACTACAATTCTTTTAGTTTACGTTGTTTTTAGAAACAATTGTAAAACGCCTTTTCTCTATTAATAAAGAGTTGACTCGCATAAGCAACAGGGAGATCGGATTACCATCTTTATGGCAAACTTTAACTAAAATGGTTGCATATTTAGTTCTTCTCGGTATTAAAACTATTTTTATGCTAACATAGTTTAAGGAGCCCAAGAAAATCACGATGTTTTACAGCTTGTGCCCGAAATTGCCTCGCTTCTATGTTTACGTAGCTGTATTGTTATGCAAATATTTCAGGTTAACCGTGAAAAGGGCTATTGCTCTGCACGTGCGTTTTAACTTTGTGTACATTTCTTTGCCGTCATCAAAACAACAACGTTAAATGACCAAATTCACGGTATTTTTAGAAAACGTGAACACCCGACGGTGAATTTTCCTTTCTCTATCTGGACTTGAACTCACGAATTCAGCTCCTGGACAGTTCGGCCACATTGGACAAATTGAACGTGTTGGAATAATCTCGAAATAGTTTATAGGAACGTGAATTCACTTTTTAAGTGACGTTTTTCATGGCGTCGATGTCGTAGTTCACGACAGCGACGGCATGGAAAACGTCACTTCTGAAAAAGTGAATTCACGTTCCTATAAACTATTTCGCGATTATTCCAACACGTTCAATTTGTCGTTGAATTCGTGGGGACGGAGTTGAAGTCCAGATAGAGAAAGGAAAATGCACCGTCGTGTGTTCACGTTCTCCATTAAAGCCCCTTCCACACGAGCAAGTTTTCCTTGACAAGTTTTTGAACAAGGACACTTGTCAAGGAAAAATTGCCAAGTTGCGAAACTTGTTCGTGTGGACGTGCAACAAGGAAAACTTGACAAGGAATCCCTGGTGCCCAGCGGCCTTATCTTGTTGCTCGCGACCTAGCCTGCGTCGCAGACGGACTTGACATTACCGGCGGTCAAGTCCGTCTGCGACGCAGGCTACTCGCGACCTGGATCCTATTAAAGACGATAATCCGCTGTACAATATTATTGTTGTTACAAGGCAAAATTGTCAAAGATTGTTTATCGTCCACACGAGCAAATACAATTTGTCAAGGAAAAACTTGTCAAATTAAATTCGTTGTTTATCCACACGAGCAAGGAAAACTTGTCAAGGAAAACTTGCTCGTGTGGAAGGGGCTTTATTACTGTGGAAGAGTATTAAACATTTAGCCTTAATAGGCACCTTAAGCAACCACGACGGCGACGGCAACGAGCACGTCACAAAACAATAGGTTTAATTATTAGTACAATTGCTCTGCACGTGCGTTTTAACTTTTTGTACATTTCTTTGCTTTTCTCAAAACAACAACGTCAAATGACCAAATTCACGGTATGTGTCTGTTCAAAACATTCAGTTCTATTCAATTTAACAATTTATTTGAGACGAAAACTGAACGTGCGAAAGTAAAACGCAAATTTTAAAAACTGGGGAATATCACTTGGGGAATAGATAAACATTATAATATACTCACCACAGGATATTGCGATTTTGGACAATCTGATTGGTTGCCTACTCAAGGCATATGAGGCAATGTACCATTACTACCTTATTTGGGAATCCCACTAATTACGATAAATATCCCATTTTCCTCTGTTTTTTCCTTCCGTTCTTTCCCCAATATCCTGTGGTGAGTATATTATAAAACAATTATTCTACGAAATCGAGTCGTACATTAACTCATAGCCAACGAGGCGTATACCCTCCATTTGGCGAGGAAATATGCTCGGATATTTGTCCGCGGACATTATTTGTTCCGAGAAGCGAACAGTTTTCCGAGAGCGCATATTTTTGAAGCCAAATGGAGGCTATTGTAGTTATTATCCTTCAAATATTTTTTCACAAGGCCGCTCTGTTTGGCGTGTAAGATCTCGGTCGGCCAAGCTGTTAAACATCAAAATAATTCTGTTGGCGTTTAAAATATATTTCTAGTCTGTTCAAAGCAATCAGTTTTATTTAATTTAGCAATTTATTTGAGACGAAAACTGAACCTGCGAACGTGAAACGCAAATTTTCAAAACTGGGGAATATCACTTGGGGAATATCACTTGGGGAATATCACCCGGATATTCCCCAGTTTTGGCTGCGTCACGTGACGTGTTTAGACCAATCGCGCGCGAGAAAAAATTTTGATGGATTATAACACCGTTTATAATATACTCAACAAAATATGAAGCTTCTGATTGGTCAATGACGAATGCATAAATAGGTTATAGAGTGCAATACGGAATTGTGATAAACGGTTCCGGACAAGTAGAGACGTTTTTGCCCCTTAATGGCATTGAAATAAGATTTCAAGTTAATGGTTAAATGTTTTCTAAACTATAGTACTGTAATTCTTTCAAAAAGTTCCCGTTTGGTTTGCCTACGCGTTCAAATAAAACATGTGAGCACTTTGGAAACCAGTGAAGCGTTTCATGTGCAGAGTAGCGTGATGGCCGCAGCAAAAATTTGTTGAGAATATTATAAACAAAAAATCGTATGAACTGCTCGTGCAATTCGTGATTTATGGTCACTCGTGATGTTTTGAAAGTTCTCAAATTGCACTCGCCTAACGGCTCGTGCAATTTTGAGAACTTTCAAAACATCACTCGTGCCCATAAATCACGAATTGCACGAGCAGTTCATACGATTTCCTATACATATTCCCCAGGTTTGGCTGCGTCACGTGACGTGTTTAGACCAATCGCGCGCGAGAAAAATATTGATGGATTATATATTCCCTCAAGTAATATTCCCCAGTGATACTCTCACAGTCGGAAAACTGCTCGCTTCTAGGAAGCGGACAAATATCCGAGCATATTGTAGCGCCAAATGACGGCTATTGTTTACCAGTATACTATGATATGCCAACGTCAGTGTAGCGCAATGTAACGAAAGGTAACGTAACGTAACATACCCACAGATACAGCACTGTACACAACGTAACATAATGACCAGCATGGACACTCACCGTTGCCATTTTTTTTCTCTTCGTTGCATTTATTTTCGTCAGTTATTGCAAAACGGTTGTATTGAAACTTCCGAGTTGATCCCAATGGCTGGCGGAATTCCTTTACCGTATCACTCTCATCTCTAAAGTACGAAGCAGCCATATGACGTAAATTCAAATAAACTTTAGCCGGGAAACCATCACCTTGGGAATCATCGCCGTAGAGCTCTACATACATCTGAAATTAATAAAATAAGTTTGGTTTAAACATATGTTCTAGTTCATTAATGCAGATGGGGAAATGTTTAACAATTATCCTGCAAACTCGCACGGAATATCGCCTGACTGACGGCAACGAGGCCGTAGGCCAAATTGCCGGGCTAAAATCCGACCATATTCCGCAAGATTGAGCAGGATAATTGTATTATTATTCAGTCCACAAATTGTCAACGAGTCACGAAATAAAATGATCGAAATGTCTTAAAAGTCCTCTTAAATTCAGCAGCGCTTTCTGAACAATATGTCGGACGAGTTTTCTTGAGTGCCTTCCAAATATGGCAAACTACGTACACCGCAGGATATCTGTCATGTGAGGCCATGTAGCTCTCGTAAAGTCCAGCACTATTGGTTTTAAAAACAATAGGATATAGTCGAATATAAACAATGCTCATAGTCCCCAGAACAGAGAGAGCTGCTAAACTACCGGTCATGTACGGATGTCAAATATAAAAGGGTCTTCTTGACCATATATGGGCATCGTGATAATTTGTATGTATATCGGTTTGTATTACAACAGCAATTTTGTGCGGATATTGTCATTTCATTAAAAACGTTAAAGGATGCCGACCTGGACAGTGACTTGGTAGAATAGGCGTTATTTGCTGTTGTCGAATTTGATATGATATAATTGAACGTCCAGGCAAGTTTCAAATCAGCCTCTTTCATTCGTATTACAACGACGTGACACTGTAGTTACCTTCAAAAGACGAAGATTGTAGGACGTGCCAGAGGTATCGGCAATTCTTATAGTAAATCTCGTCTGACCCTTGTGTAGCTCATCAAAGAACTGAAAAGAAAAGAAAAAACTATGCAAGAAAATGATTGTGTTGGTATCCCAACGGTCCGACGACCCAACAACAACAAGTAGATTTATTTGCAAATACAAACAAAATGATCAATCAATTGCCAGTTAAATCGACTTTGTTTAACGAGGGGGGTATCACTTAACAGTCTTACGACGACAATCCTGTGGCCCTCGGATCCCAGATCGAATTGGGATTTAGAAGTGTTGGTTTTATGAGGAGGGAGGAAAACCGGAGTGCCCGGCGAAAAACCCTCGGAGCAAGAACGAGAACCAACAAGACAGGGTAGCAACGAGGTATATGGGATCAGGGATTAAAGGTGTGCAAAGGGGTGGGATCGGGGATCATAGCCCCGGGATCTGG
>MU825418.1:86171-288671 GCA_029204205.1 Desmophyllum pertusum | reverse complement strand
GAAGCAAATGGATCTTTCCCCGCAATACCGCCAAAGAATCCAGTAACACCTTGGAGAATTGCAAAGAGGTCCTGTGTGTTGAACTGTGCTTTGTCGTATACGTCAGGCAACTGTGCAACTGTTTCCTCGAGAAAAAGTTTCATTTGACCTTCTAATTGATCAATACTCTGAGAAAAAAAACAGAACAGAAAAGTTCGATTAAGATAAAACAATTATCAACCAACAACAATAACAACAACAATAACAACAACAACAACATATATTGATATTGCTATATGGTAAACAATGACATGAAATTTTTTCCGGGTTTACGATCTTCGAAAAGGAATCTCCTCAAAATTATAATCCCGGGCAAATATTCTCCGCAAAGCGTTACATCAAAAATCTACCAATATAGCTAGCAATTTAATGTAGAAGACTACCGCTATGTACTGATCAGTTAAGTTGCTGCTCATTCACTGAGAACTGTTTAAATGTCACACAACCGAGAAGAAAGACAGCATTATCATCTCAATATGCGTATGCAGTTGTCAGCTTAACTCTCTCACTCCCAAGAGGGTCCAAAATCATACTTCAAGAAAAATCCAAAAATATACATTTGGTAAAATACTGCCGCTCCATAGGAAAGTACTGCTTATTAGCCTTCATTTCAATAGTCACATTTACGGATTTCATTTAATTAATAATAATAATTTAGCCTGCAGTGCAGGCGTATTTGGGCGAGCAAGCGCTGAATATTCCGAGTGTTAAGCTGCCATCTTGGATTAGGTAAACACTGGAGGGTTGGGGCGAGTGCAAAACAACGGACAAGGGAGCTTTAACCCTCAGTACAGTTTTGCAAATCCAAGATGGCGGCTAAACACGCGAACGAAATGTAATTCAAGGGCACTCGCCCACCAAAACGGCTTGCACTGCAGGCTAGGATTTCGTCCGCAGACTAAAAAGTTAGAACCACGTTACATGACTCAAGGTTTTACTCTAGTGAAAGGATTAAACAAGAAGCTAAGGTATTCTCTTGTTTTAATTCGAAATGTCAGTCATTTAATTAAGTGGTTCAGAAGTTGAAAGTTTTAAGGTCTTGTCGTATTCCAGGGCACCCAACGGATTGTATCGGTGGAATATCTGTTTGGAAGGTCTATAATCGCCTCAGATATTCGGTTAGGGAAATGTCATCTCGAACTTTCTTAACCCTATTCTGCCTGGGCGTTTTTTTCGTTCCTGAGCCTGGGGGGGGGGAGATAGTGCCCCCCCCCCCCCCCCCCAAGTGTATCTGTATCTCGAAAAGTATTGACGCTATGAAAATGAAACTTACATGGTATGTAAAGCATCCGAAACTCTTTTAGTGGCAGTCACGTGTCAATCACGCACTGAAGACGTCATACATTAAAAAAATCCGCCATCTTGGATCCTAAATCTTAGATTTCTAAATTGTTCAGAAATGTCAGAAAATCTCCAAATTTGTTTTGAAAAAATCAAGAAAAATATAAAGATGCTAAAACGACAAAGATTTTGGGAGGATTTCATCGTAAAAAGCAAAAATTTTATGAAAACTGAAAATTAAGCTCAACAAATTGGGTAAAACGATCTGTATCTCAAAAGTATTTGTGCATATAAAATGAAACTTACGTGGTGTATAAAGTATTCAGACATGTTTATTTTAGTAACAATCACGAATCAATTATGATATCATATCACGCCAAAATAACGTCATACTTTAAAAAAAGTCCGCCATTTTGGATCCGCCATCTTGGATTTCTAAATTGATCAGAAATGTCAAAAAATCACCAAATTTGATTTGAAAACATCGAAACAATATAAGGATGCAGAAATTGCAAAGATTTTGGAGGAAACTATTCGTAGAAAGTGGAAATCTCATGAAAACTGAAAGTTAAACTGAAAATACCAAATTTGGCTAAAACGGCCTGTCAAAACTTGTTGCCATGGAAACATCAAGTCACGGGATCAAAAAATTGACACACCAAAATGTTCCCAGATAATTTTTAGGAAAAGTCACAAAGTTTGGCAATGATTGCTTGGATGCTCTTTAAGTACGATAAATTTGAAATCAGCGCGGGCACTTTCTGCCCCCTCCCCCCCCCCCCCCCCCCCCCCCCCCCCTCCCCCCAGGCAGGATAGGGTTAATATTGGAAATTTAAAATGCCTTTTATTTTCGGAGAGAGAAAAATGTCGCTTTGGGTACAAAAATTGGTCAGCTAGGATTTTCGGAAAGGCAAAAGCAGCTCATAAATTCGGATAATAATATTTCAATCCCTAAAATGTTCTGTAGTTTGAAAGTTTAGCTAACGTATCCGAACAAAAGCCATTAAACTGCACGTAAAAGCGACGTATCAGTCCCTGTTATTCTCCCTATGAATGTTTAAAAATTAAACGTTAAAAGAAGAACTCACATCGACATAAAGTCCCTTCTCCTTTAGTGATACTGTTCTAGCCTCTTCGAGTCTATCTTTTTGCGCGCGGACTTGAATACTGGCTGCCACTGGCAGGGCTTGAAGCACCTGCTTTAAATCATCTTGTCTTTCTATTGACACTTTTACATCGTTGTAGGCGTCCTCGTACGACTGGGCGTTAACTCGAAAGGCTTCTACTTCTTTCTTTATAGCTGACCATTTACTTAGAGGTGCGAACAGTTTATTCTTTCCAAATCTGTCGAATCCGTCTTTGTTCAGAAAGCCTAGTCTTCGTTTCGCAACTGAAATAAAAAATAATAATCAAGTTATGTTTAAATCACTTTAAAAATGTGCTGTAAAGCTTTCAGTAACAGCAAGATGTTCCTTTAGCTGTCTTCGTTGAATTCCCAGAAAACTATTTCCGTTTTCATTCTTGGTGTAGCTAATCCCTTCCATTTTTGTTTAATTTTGGTCTACTTTTTAGCTCAGCATGAGCTTTAGCTCAGGATGAGGTTTGCGTTGTAGTTGGGAACAATTTGTTAGTTTATAGGTGTAAGGTGTAAGGTGTAAGGTGATGGTGTACACTTTTCTTGGTAATTCCGCTGACCAGCGCATAATGCCTGGGAAATCACAACACTAAACAACATTGCGTGGCGCAATATTGGTAGTTATTGGGGGTCGGGTGGGTCGGGGGTAGTAGCCCGATCGATATCAGACAGGAAAACAAAATGGCGGATTGCTTCCGATTTCTCTGACTTCTCGCGTCTAACACATTTAAAAGATAGACCATTTAGGAGTTCCGATGCCAACAAACGCATAAATTCTGCAATTCCTTCATTCCTCTGTTTGAGAAATATGCTTCTTTCACGAAGTTACATCATGTTTCTTTATCGAAGTACATCGACAAATTATTTGGAGATGAATCAAGAGTATACAACTTCATTGAAGCACCGGGAACAGGACGGTTCCAGCAGGGAATATTTTAGGTAAACTACATTTCTCGACGGCCGAAAAAGAGGAAGCGATCAACTGATCTTTGGCGTTTGGACCCCTTCGATAATTTCTCAAGGCATTTCAAATGGATTTTTAAGGAAAACATCGAAGTACGGTAAGCTTAAATGTTATTTCTAAATGTTGTTTGATTTATAACAAAAAATTTGTTTAACTGATCTTTTGATTCCATTAAACTTTTGTAATTTGGCATACGAAGGTGTACAATTCGATCGATCGATCGAGCAATCGATTAAACAGCTTTGAACCGAAAATAAATAAAATGTAAGGTATTTGAATAAGCTTAAATATTTTGGCTGCAAAACCTTTTTGCTTGTTATTGTGTAGATATAGTTTCCGTGTAGAAAAGCAGGCTTCATCTGAGGCTTGTGTTTATAATAGCACATATTATTTTAAATTCAAGTTCTCTGATGGATTTTTCTACTATAGTTTTATTAAGTTATATTTTATGAATAGTACTAGAAAAGTCCATTCATTACCTCTGTTACATTTGTACTAAGAAGCCTGCATGCACCTTCCGGCGAATTATATCCTTTTAAGTATGGTTGTGATTTATGAATCATTGATTAGCAAGACTCTAAGTCAAATTCCAGATGGTGGGGACAGCAATGGAGGTCAAATGCCCCGTATATGCCCAGCCTCCCCCCTTCCATTTTCCTCGGGCTTAACATTGATAGCCTGCAGTTAACAAACTGCAGGCTGTGCAAAACTTCGCTTGCCGCATTGTGAGCGGCGCGCGCAAATATGACCACATTACTCCTCTTCGTAAGGAGCTCAATTGGCTCCCTGTGGCAAACCAGCTATATTACCGTAGCGCTACAATGGCCTTTAAATGTATGACGGGCCACGCCCCTGAATACCTGTCCTCAAAATTTTTAAAGCGAGCCGAGGTGAGCGGTCGTAGCACCAGAAACTCACAATTGTTGAACATTCCACTTTTTAAAACCGCTAGCGGCCAAAGAACTTTCTATTATAGAATAGTTAATTTATGGAATTCTTTAGATCATTCTCTTAAATTGTGTAATTCAGTGACTGTTTTTAAAAATCGCCTGAGGACCAAACTACTTAAAGAATTGTAATTTTTATATTTATATATTTTTATAATTTTTTATTTTTTATTTTAGTCATTCTCTTTTTTAATTGTAAATAGAAATATTTTTAAGATTGTATATTGTCTTTGAAAAGCCCCTTGGGGAAAGTCAATAAAGTATGTATGTATGTATGTATGTATAGGTGAAAAAATACCGGAGTCAAACCAGAACTTTAAATAATACTAATCAATAATTATTTCAAAGTTATTGTGATTTGTATTATTGAGTTCGGGCTGACTGTTGCCCAGTATATATAAAATTATATATACAGTATCGGGGGTAAAATTACAGTGAAACAAATCCAAGGGAAACGACTTTTGGTTCGTGTTATTGGGTTTTTTGAAAAATCGAGGGTTCGAGAAATTGGGATTGCACTGTCTATTTATATATTCGTGTCTGCAAAACGTAAGAGTTGCGTGACATAAGACTCGATATAAGACTGCTGACCAGTTACCACAGAAAGTGTCAAATAACTCCTGCCCAGATAACATGGCAAAGCCGATCCCCATTTTTAACAGGGAAGACCCAACAACTGCATTCAATGAATGTCATTAACATCAATTACATGCAGAGTTGGCCCATAGCGTCTTTGATTATTTGATGCAATTAATTGTTACGTTATCACTACTTTCGGAGCATTGTCATATCTAAATTAGGTGTAATTGTAGCACGGCTGAAGGATCAATTAGGGAGAGGTTGTATTTCCAACAACTAGCTTTTGTAATAGCGTATTAGGTCCTAGTTTTAGCCAAATCGCTGACCTATATTGCTACTACAGTGGAACATCCATTAAGGAGACACCCTCGGGACAAGGAGAAGTGTCCCCTTAATTGAGGTGTCCCCTGAATGGAGGTTGGGTAGGCTGTTGTTATTAATTAACTACCTAAACAAAATGAAATGTTTTCTTGATTTAGAATGCGGCCATTTAATTAACGGACTGTTGAAATACACACGCGCGAGATTGATCAATAATCATAGTCTTGTACTCATTAGCAGATTAGTTGTCCTCTTAATGAAGGTTGAAATAGCATTCGGGACCCTAAAAAAGTGTCCCCGTTCCCTTAAGGACGTTCGCACCCATTGCTAGTACGCATCCTTACTGCGCACGCTGCTCATGCCGCACGCGCGCGCCACGTCATGCATCCAACGCGCGCGCTGAGAATGGAACTGGACAAATATAGAGCTGGAGGCCGCTTCAATAACTTGGCGAGGATTTTACTCTCTTGGTTGCACGGTGACCCCTGCTTTTCTTTTCATAGATCATTTCCTTTACTGATTTTCTCCATTTTAACAAAAAACAAAACAAATTCTGAACGTGAGAAGTTTTGATTATTTCGCTTTTTCTACTCATTTGCGATCAAATCGTTCTATGAATGTGGGTGTGCATGACTTACAAGTATCCTTCTGTAGGGCTAATAGGAATGACATCAGCTGCAAAAATTTACTTAAGGACGGTGCCTCCTAATACCAAAGTATTTTTGCGCGGTTTATGACTATGCGGGAAAAGCAGATCTTAGCAAGGGCTATTGGAATCCAAAAAGAAAATGGGGGGTAACCACGCATTTTCCAGAGATAATCAAGCTTCAATCTGGAAAAAAATGCTGAAATAGCGTTTTCTTGGAAAAAAAAGAAAAATATATTTTTTCGCAGATTCCCTTTGAATTTGCCTTGACATACACAAAAGCAACAATAAATATAAAAAGCTTTAAAATACTTAACAAATGGTAATATAACAACTACTGTTTATGTGTTTTTTAATTAATAATCATCGCAACGTAGCCATTATTAACCCTGACAGCTCTCCTCTGGTATACCAAAAATACAGTCTAAATAACTTTTGCACACAACAAAAAATTAATCATCTGTTTAATAGGCTTACCTCTTCCATTTTATAACATAAAAAGTAGGGGTCACCACGCGTTTTTGAAAGTTATATGAAGAAAACGACCATATATTTCCCTGCCGAGCTTAGCCTGAAAGAGATTCCGCAATGTTCTGTATGCGCGCGCGCGCGAGCGCGCGCTAATGACGCGAGAAATTATGCGCAGAACGTATGCGCAGTAACAAAAGGAGGCACCGTCCTTAATAGGCCTATTTGCGTTGAAATCAACACATCGATCTTATCTAGAGTTCTCCATTTTACTTTTTTTCTTGCTGATAGCATTGAAGCCGATATCGCTTCACATGACCAAAGCTTCTAGAAACACTACGGTCTTCAATGCGCTTTATCTCCGAAACGAGCACGGTGACCCCCCCAATTTTTTTTGCCTTTCTGACATGAGTTGGTCATGACCTAGCTGCTGCAAAAGTTTTTTAACTGTCCCCTTAATAGAGGTGTGTGCGTCCCAAAGTAGAGGTCCCACTGTATTTGAAAATCCCACCAATCAGCTACGTGGAAAACTAACCTTTCCTCAAGGCAGATGCGTCTGCTCTGTCCTCCGTTAAGTCAACAATAAACCTGAAAACTCGTCCACCTTCTTCGATCTTGTTAGTCCAGATAAGATCTTCAGCATATCTTTTCATCAACGTCAATAACACCAGTGGATATTTCTGTTTTGCGCTGTTGGTTAGCTCCAATTTCTGAACGTAGGCCTCCATCACTTCTCCGTCGGAACCTGGCGTCTCCGGAGCTATAAGACCACAAAAGTAGAAACTGAATCATTAAAGAAGCTACGTCACGGATGGCGCATCTTGAAAAAATTGGCAATTTTTTTCAAGTTCGCCGTTCACAATCCGTCTTAATTTTGTCCATCCTCAACCATCCTTGTTCCAGTTTGGTTTATTATCACCTCTTTGGAGTTTTTCTACCTTAGTAAACAACTATTTCGAGGCCTTCTTCAATTTAAAGTTGATTTTGCACTTCGCAAAAATGACTTAAAATATCGTGACATAGCTCCTTTAATATATTTAGCCCACCCGAATATAGGCCAAGAGTAAGAGAAAAAACAACTAAAGTTTGCTTTTTACCAATACCAAAGACAAAAGGCCACCGTTAAGTAAATCTAACGTTGTATACAAATTCAGTTGCCCAATTCATCTTATGTTGGTAAAACGAACAGAAATCTCTTTGTCCGCACACAAGAACACGCGCTCTCGGACAAAGAAAGCGCTATTTATAAACATCTACGTAATTGTGAGCTTTTCGCGCATATTCAAGATCTCTGCATTTTATCAGATATATTTGGCAATATCAATGCTCCGCCTTCTACTTCTACGAACAAAGAATTCTTCCTCCAAGCAGTCCGAGTTAACACCATTATACTGGACAGTGATGATAACTGGAATCCCCTATTGTACAAAGAAGCTTATCACATCAAGCGTCTCCGACCATCACTAAGCTGTTGTTCTCTCCATAATACGGTGAATTTGGTCATTTGACGTTGTTGTTTTTGCAGAGAACGGCTAAGAAATGTAGCAATATGATGTAAAACGCAAATGCAGAGCCAATGTACTGCTAATTAAACCTATTTCGTATTCATAAACAAAACTGCTCGTCAGCTTCGTCTGCGCTAAGATGGGAAGTAGCTTATAATCCAATAGCAATTTCTCCAATTTGAAACCAGGAATAGCCGCAAAAATGTTGCAGTACTTTGAAATTCATGTGGATGGAGTTTGACACAAAACTGTTGGATAATTTTCGAAAAATGTTGGAAAACGCAACTTTGTATAATTGAGCAGGTCTTCGAGCATTTTATAATGTTTACAGAAAAAATGAATACTATTTAATGGTTTGCACCACGATTGACACTTTTAATGGTTTGCACGATTGACAATCGTCTTGGCACTCCGATCGATTTAGCAAGCATTGGGAAGGCTTCTCCCAGAAAATCGGGTTCGTGGCTTGTTTTACCAAAGAGCATCAGGTATAGAAAATTTCAGGGGCTAAATTTAGATGGCCTTTCTGCTCCAACGATTTTGCTGAAACTCGGTTAAGGTATGTATCAAGTCAATATAAGCTCATTCTAGAAATTTAACACAAATCTATCAGCAAAATGTTTCATTGTTCAAAAAGTGCTGTCCACTTAAGCGCTAATATCGCTAAAAATATTTTCCCCTAGTTAAATCAATAAATAGTCATAATCATAAACAAGTAACAAAAAATGTAGTCAATACTCAACTTTGCCCATCCTTTCCATTTGTTCCAGTTGCCCCATTATCTGCCAGTGATCCCCTGCCATTTGATTTACAGGATCGTGAACATGATGAATGACGTCCACCGCAATTTTTCTCAAATTTACATCCGATCCCATATCCGCCACCGCCTCCCTGACCCCCTAAAAGAAAACATAGTCAATCGTTTCGAAATGTAATATTAGCCTGCGAGCAAGCTCTCTTGGAGTTTCGGGAGTAGGAGAAGGAGAGGGGTAATATTAGCCAGTCCTTCAGTTTTCCTATGTTGATTATCAACTCGGAGTTGATAAAGGTAACTTTGCTCCGACGAAGGGCTAACGCTCGAAACGTCAGCTTCTAGAAATTCGCTATGGCGGTTAATTTACCTTTATCCACTCCGAGTTGATAATCAGCACAGTGTTTCACTTTCCCGCCGACGCAGCACCACAGTTTAATTTCATTAGAAACTAATCACTTTGTCCTTCAGTTTCCCTTGGATTGATCCACTATAAATTTGGGATAATTTCATTCGGTATAGAGCGGTTTTCAATTGAGTATCGAAAGTAATCCGGAATTGCTTTGGTTTTCCTTTACTACGCTCTATGATTGGTTTAGAAAAATCCCGCCACGTATTTGACCAACCTGGTTCAAAATCAAAACCAATCGCGACTTGGTCACACGCGTTTTCCCGCGCTTGGAGCCTGTTACGTATATTTGCTTCGAGATCTCATTGGTTCGTTGTGTAGTTTATGTTTGTTGTGATTGGTCATTGCAATTGCATTGAATTTGATTTAACGACATTCAATTGAAAACCGCTCTATAATCTAGAACTTGGTTTTCTCGAGCCTCGATGATGACAGATGATCATGATGATGATGAAAATGAATATTTGCTCATGGAATCTGATGCTTACCGAATTTTTAAACGGTAGGTTTACTGTCGTCGAGCGATGGAGGGGGTAGTGCATGTACGTGATAGATTACTAACAGTGAATTCGATTTAATTCGATTTTTCTTCTAGATTTATATAGTTTTCAACAGTTTGGAGCGTGAAAAAGTTACTAATGTCAATAACTTTCAACCTCTCAGGGTTCTCATCAGGACATGATAATGAATATGATTTAATTCGAAGAGTACTGCTGGGACTATAATAATAAGAAATAAACAAGAAAGTCGAAGCGAAAAAGTAACATTCCATGCTAAATAAAAAAGGGCATAGCAAGAAGTTATAAAGTTGTGACAGGCCTACACGACTCCCGCTGTTCGCAAATATAGTGTCTTAGCCTTAGCTCTCACGAGTATGTCTTTCAGCGATTTACCTCTTTCGTACGAGATAATGGGAGGCTCTTTATATATCTCCCTCAGCAAAGGGAAGAAGTGAGACCCTGGGAACGAGGTTGAGGACATTGTATTTGGGAAATTTCTATCAGAAAAATGATGATCTCCTGGCTAAATATAATTTATAATAACGTAGCAATGCAGCGTGTTCACACGACGAGTGTCGACGAATGAAAACATGAAGCGTTCAATTATACACCTTTTGCTGTTCATTAGCAGAAAATATAAATTCATTTGTGTGAATAGTTAGACAATAGCGTGGAAATATTTTCATTTACACCAAAAGATCATTCATTTACGCGAAAATAACTTCATTAACGATTTTAGCATACATACATACATAGCATAAGCAGTAACATTCAATAATATTAACAGACAAACATTTGCATCAATGGACATTTATTAGCTCAAAATGTACTTTCATTTGCGCAATAATCAACTTCAATAACAGTAATGTGCAAACATTTGTGCCAATTGACAATCATTTTCGTGTATGGAATTTCATTAACGAGTTTTGCATAAACACTCGCATTCTATAGCATTAACAGACAACTATTTTCTCAAACGCGACATTCTTTAGTGCGACAATACAAACATTAACACGTTTTCAACACACAATAAGGAAATACAGTTTTTCAATAGCGCAACAGAATTTCAAGGGATTTTTTGGAAAAGTGTTCACGAGAGAATGTTGCATTTAGAAGAAGGGAGGTTTACCTATAAAAGTGCTGTATTGCACAATCATTTTGTCAGAAAGAGATGCAATAGGCGTACCAGTTTTGCAAGTCAGTTTGAAACAGATATGCCTCCGAGAAACAGGATACCGCTTGAACACCGTGAAAGAATCATCAGGGCGTTTGAAGATCAAACCGAAGATTACATACTGGTGGCGGACACCTTAGGAGTCAACAGGTCAACAGCAAGAAGTATTGTAGCTCGGTACATCCGAGAAGGAAGAATCGCAGAAAGACCACGGGGAGGCAGAAACAACGTCAGAGTTGGAATCAGTCTATCATTCATTCTTTATTTTTTTTTTCATCTTATGTTAACCTTGGTGTAAAGCAACACAGCATTACCGAGATAATAAACTGAAAGACTGAAAGAGAGTTGATAACGAGATGAGGGACTGCCTCGATGTCATTTTAAACGAGAACTGTCTATTAACACTAGCCCAGATAAACCGCGAGCTTAGAGTACGCCTCCCTGCAAACCGAGGATCCATGACCGCACAGTGGCGAGGACGCTAGAGGGAATGCTGTTTCGAGTGAAACTGGCCAGGCCCGTCCCAGCTGATAGAAACAGACCAGATGTTATACAGAAACGGGTAGGCTACGCCAACTGGTTCATGGGCCATGCTGTGGTGAACCATAGCGTCTTTGTAGACGAGTGCGGTTATAACATCTGGACCGCGAGAAGTCACGGCAGGGCCAGACGAGGAGAGAGGGCATACCGGCAGGTCTGTGGACAGCGAGGTAGAAACGTAACAGTCACCATGGCCATTTCACCAACGAACGGCCTTGTCTTTCACTCTGCGATGGTTGGGGGTATGAATGCACAAAGATTTAGCGACTTCTTACTTCAGGCGAGATTGAACCTAGACCCCGACGAACACGTAATCTTCATTTACGATGGAGCGCCAGCCCACCGCAACCCAGCAAACCCCGGTCCTAACACAGAGCTCAAGATGCTACCACCCTATAGCCCGTTCTTAAACATAGTTGAGCAAGCAATAAGTTCTCTTAAGGCAGCCATTAAAGCAGATATTTCAAGGCCCGAGGTACAGGCACAGATGAATGATAGACAAGAGGCAAGACGGCAAGGAATTTCTCTTGGCGACTATCGCACACAGTTACTGCTGCAAGCATTACAACGCAATATCGGAAATATCACGGGAGCTAAATGTGGACAATGGTATCGCTTTATGCAGACATATTTACCACGATGTTTAAATAGAGAGGAAATTGAAGGCTAACTAACGCAGTTAATAGACATGTAGTTGAATATAACTTTCTCCTTGTTGGACATTATAACGACGTTAATGTTTGTATTGTCGCACTAAAGAATGTCGCGTTTGTGAAAATAGTTGTCTGTTAATGCTATAGAATGCGAGTGTTTATGCAAAACTCGTTAATGAAATTCCATACACGAAAATGATTGTCAATTGGCACAAATGTTTGCACATTACTGTTATTGAAGTTGATTATTGCGCAAATGAAAGTACATTTTGAGCTAATAAATGTCCAAGGATGCAAATGTTTGTCTGTTAATATTATTGAATGTTACTGCTTATGCTAAAATCGTTAATGAAGTTATTTTCGCGTAAATGAATGATCTTTTGGTGTAAATGAAAATATTTCCACGCTATTGTCTAACTATTCACACAAATGAATTTATATTTTCTGTTAATGAACAGCAAAAGGTGTAATAACTCAAAAGTAAATGAGACTTGAATTTAGTTGAGAGAAATTCTTGTTTATAAATCCAGCATCCTAATACATGTAGGCAACATGTATGCTGCCCAGAGTGGGATTATGGATACGTACGGTCTAAAATATTTTGCAATATTTTTATTCGTGCTGTTTATTGTCTTACCCTTTCCTCCCTTTCCATTTGTAGCTGCCTGGGCTCCGCTTCCACGACAAGTTTTCAAATCCACTTTTCCTGTTACTCGTCTAACGTTGAGGGTTTGGTGTCCAGCGTTAGCACCATTTCCTGCCATTCAAGAAACAGAAAATATCCCTTTTACGCTGATAGCAATAATTATAAGAAAAACGTTACTATACTGACAGGAGATCCCGGCTCTTAGCTGACATTATACACCCTATTCCAAAATGGCTGTCAATTTAAAATGATTTTTTATGTATTTAAATTTGCCTCACTAACCTCGTTTTCGAGTTGATAATTCAAAATCTATTACTCGGTATAACCATGGTTACGCAGACTATTGGGATGAATAATGGGGCTTGTTGTCATATGGGAGAGGAACGCAACAATGCGGTATTTTTATGTTGGAGTTTACCGTCTCTCCTTCCTTTTTGCCTCGTCTAGCTGTTGATTGCAAATTTCACACTTCAGCTGTTAGATACGCTCTTTTTTTTCTGTAAGAACCCTTTTTATAATAACGTTGAGGCTGAGATTGGCCAAATTTAAGCCGGTGCAGGCTGAGATTATAATGTAACAATTTGGTCTGAGCAAATGTTCAGAATGTTTAATTTATTTCTCCAAGATTACTTCAACGCCATCGAAGTCAGTACGAAACTTGTTACATACAATACACATTATAATATACTCACCACAGGATATTGCAATTTTGGACAATCTGATTGGTTCCCTACTCAAGGCATATGAGGCAATGTACCATTACTACCTTATTTGGGAAGCCCGCTAATTACGATAAATATCCCATTTTTCCTCTATTTTTTTTCCTTCCTTTTTTTCCCCAGTAATTTTTAATTGCAATATCCTGTGGTGAGTATATTATAAAACATTTATTCCACTCAATCTCTCGTCGTACATGAACTCGTTGCTAACTCGGCTACGCCTCGTTGGCTATGAGTTAAGGTACGACTCGATTTCGTGGAATAATTGTTAAATGTTCTCTCAAGTTTCCTGGTCCCGTTCACGTTGATTTACTACTACCATCACCGTTTAAGAGCGTATCTCTACAAAAATCAGACATAGTGCGGCAAAGCTTACAAAATATAATTCTCTATCCTTTTGCATACAGATAGTCCATAGTAAGAATACAAACGCTATGTAGTTTTTTTCTTGACATATTTTTGTATTTCCGAGAAAAACTACTTTTTCGATTTCACCTCCAGACTCCATTCAGCGAGTGCAAACTGGGTTGAAAATTGACCATTTTCACTCGACTCGCCTGTCCAAACTATCGACCATATGAAAAATGTATTCACTTTGATGGTGATTTTGCACTTCGAAAAAATGACTTAAAATATCGTGACATAGCTCCTTTAAGGTGACTCCGGAGAAATGTCGGGCGCACTCGACGACACATTGTGGGTCATAACTTTTTCGGCTTTAGTGCGATTGCCATAAAACGTTTGGAAAAATTGCAGCTATCATTCAGAAATACGGTATGATATAATTCGATTTAACTAGGAGAAAATATGTTTAGTGATATTAGCGTTTAAGTGGACAGCACTTTTTGAACAAAATCGCACCCAGTGAAACATTTTGCTGATAGATTTGTGTTAAATTTCTAGAATGCGCTTATATTGACTTAATACATACCTTAACCGAGTTTCAGCAAAATCGTTGGAGCAAAAGTACGGAGGTAATAAGGCCATCTAAATTTAGCCCTGAAATTATCTTGAAATTTGCTATACCTGATGCTCTTTGGTAAAACAAGCCACGAACCCGATTTTCTGGGAGAAGCCTTCCCAATGCTTGCTAAATCGGAATGCCAAGACGATTTCCAATCGTGCAAACTAGTTCTGCTCGAAGACCTGCTCAATTATACAAAGTTGCGTTTTCCAACATTTTCGAAAATTATCCAACAGTGTCAAACTCCTTCCAATATTTTTGCATCGATTTTTGCGGCTGTCCCTGGTTTCAAATTGGAGAAATTGCTGTTGGATTATAAGCTACTCCCCATCTGAGCGCAGACGAAGCTGACGAGCAGTTTTGTTTATGACTACGAAATGAGCACGTGCGGCATTTATTCGAAGAATTCGCACCCTAAAAAGGGAGGCCGAAGTTATGTGCGTGCCGGCGACCCCAGGAGGGGAGGGAAGATGTACGCTCCATTAGAGGTTTCGATGGGTGGCAATGTACATCTTCCCTCCCATCCCGGGTTCGCTGGCGCACATATCACTTCGGTCCCCCTTTTTAGGGTGCGAATTCTTCGAATAAATGCCGGGTTTGTGGATTGTTTTACCAAAGAGCATCAGGTATAGAAAATTTCAAGATAATTTCAGGGCTAAATTTAGATGGCCTTATTACCTCCGTACTTCTGCTCCAACGATTTTGCTGAAACTCGGTTAAGGTATTAAAGTCAATATATCTGATATATACAGCTGTTTCGAGAAACGTTGTCGGAAAAAAGCGCACGTGGAACCGTGAACTTAAAACTACCCACAATACCTTTCGGAATTGTCGCGTTCGCTTTTTTCCGACAACCTTTCTCGAAACAGCTGTATATAGTGGAACCCCGCCTTACGACCACCCCGTTAATACGGCCACCTCGTTAATACGACCACTTTCTTTTGTCCCAAACTGAAGTTCCCTCGGTCATTTTCTTATTTAAGGACGGTGCCTCCTAATACCAAAGTATTTTTTGCGCGGTTTATGACTATGCGGGAAAAGCAGATCTCAGCAAGGGCTATTGGAATCCAAAAAGAAAATTGGGGGTAACCACGCATTTTCCAGAGATAATCAAGCTTCAATCTGGAAAAAATGCTGAAATAGCATTTTCTCGGAAAAAAAAAAAGAAACATATTTTTTTTCGCAGATTCCCTTTGAATTTGCTTTGACATACACAAAAGCAACAATAAATATAAAAAGCTTTAAAATACTTAACAAATGGTAATAAACAACTACTGTTTATGTGTTTTTTAATTAAAAATCTTCGCAACGTAGCCATTATCAACCCTGATAGCTCTCCTCTGGTATACCAAAAATACAGTCTAAATAACTTTTGCACACAACAAAAAATTAATGGTATGTTTAATAGGCTTACCGCTTCCATTTTATAACATAAAAAGTAGGGGTCATCACGCGTTTTTGTAAGTTATATGAAGAAAACGACCATATATTTCCCTGCCGAGCTTAGCCTGAATAGGATTCCGCAATGTTCTGTAGGTGCGCGCGCTCGAGCGCGCGCTAATTACGCCAGAAATTATGCGCAGAACGTATGCGCAGTAACAAAAGGAGGCACCGTCCTTAAGAACCCCGATTTCAATTTTGTTTGATTTTAGTGGAGATCTGCTCTGAACGTTTTCAGACTCAAATCGCGAAAAAATTGAGAGTGTTCTGTCCCAGCTTAGCATTAGCTAAAAAAAATAATAGAGTTCTTAAAAAAGGAGTGTAGTTACTAATGATGCGCTGTGCCACACCTGCTTTTCCAGCATCTCCACCATCTTCACCATTCCCTCCAGCTTGACCCCTTGACCCCGGAATGTTTTCAGTACACCCGTTGATTCTACCATCCGCGTCTTTTGTGGCTTTACTAGTACAGTCTTGCTCCGTCTTGTCCGCTCTCTATTCAAAGAAAGTGTCATAATTTAAATGAATGTTTAAAAATTATGTAATTGACATGATTAAAATGTATCAGCTATTCAAAGTCAGTTGAATGGTACTTAATTATACATGCAATTGCAAGTCAGAAGTCTGTGGAATTGGGTATGATATCCCCATGGGTCTCTCACATTGGTGCAGCGGTATTATATTAACCGCTCCCTTGATGAATATCACATTTCGAGGTCTTTCGTCGGTAACACCGCGACTACAGTTCAAAGATCACGACCCACCCTCCCTCCGGCCCTTTGCGACCTGTGTTCGGTGCATGGGCCTACTGGCTCATCCAGCGACACTCTGTGTAGTTTATGACTACGCCGGAGTGTTGCTCCCCACATCTTGACCAAATAACAATGACGGCAGGCATAATATAGTACTGTATAGCCTCTTAATTTGGAATGATATTTGATCGTAAAGACGAGCGAAATGAATGCATGGGCCGAGTACCAGTTTGTGTGGCCGGTCTGAATTACGTTTTGACGAGTTATCGGATTGAAATGCAATAATTATTTGATCCTCGTCGTTCTCACTGAGAAAACTCTTCTGAAGCAAATCAAGTTACTTTGAGTCTGTAAATCACCTTACGGTGACGTTGGTATCCTAATAAAATATTATTATTACAATCAATACTCCTCGAATGAACTGCGAAAAGACGTTTTTTTTTAAACGTTGCAAAGAAATTACTAGTTCGTGACCAAAGTACAAATTAACGCTCCAATAAACAGTTTGACTGCATGTTATACATTTTATTACAGGAACGTTTCGCGCGAAAATCTCGCAGTATTTATAATAACCAATACAATAGGGCTGAAGATCAATCAGTGGAAAAAATATTTCTTATCACAAAGTAGTTAAGGGACTGTGCAATAATTATCAGGAGGGGGGGTTGGAAAATGAGCTTCATTAAGCCTAATATTAGGTAACACCCCCATCCTAAAGGAGTGAAATTTGTTATTGCCCCCCTCTAATCAGTCAGATATTATGTACGACTCCACCCCCTCACCCCCCCCCCCCCTCCCTCACAGTATACACACACCTTTATACAAGTACCCTACATTTTCTCTACACGCACCTGTGGATTAAAATCTTATAACAGAAAGAAGAGCTCCTACTACATGGAAAATGTTTCGGTTTTCATCTTATAAATAGGTATGGATTCACCAATGTAATATGTACTTGAAATAAAATGTTAAGCCCCCCTCTCTTGGGTGACTTATTTTACCTTGAGCCCCCCCCCCCCCCATCCTTGCTTTGATTTTACTTTATGCCCCCCCCCCCCCCCCCCCCCGTCTGGTTTTCCAACCCCCTCTCCTGGTAATTATTGCACAGTCCCTAAGTTGCGATACTGACCTTCCCTTCTCTGTCAACCCCAGGTTTACCATCCTGGCCGTCTTGTCCCTTGTTCCCATTTCCACCATTAGTCAGAATATTTAGGTAACCATTTGAAACATCAGCAAATATCTCCACTAATGAAGAAAACAAATATGATGTTTAAAATTACAAAGACAAAAAGACTCAATAAGAAGTAAGTTTTCTGTCAGGGCTTTCCCACTCAACGATTACATGGATTTAATGTAAGCCTACATGAAATGTCATTGCGATTTTATCTAACTCTACCGGGGTATAAGTGATTGCTAAAGAATGAGCCAATAGGCCCTTTGCATGACGGCCCTTTGCCCTTTGCATGGCAAGCCTTGCCATCCAGCATACAAGTCCTCTAAATTTTTCAAACTTTCAAACCACTATAAAATATCACGCTTACGCATCAGCGGTCTCAACATTTGCAACCTTACTAATTTCATCATGCTCTTTCCATTTCTGGCAACCATTTTGTACTACCACCTATTTTTATGATTGACATGGTCATGTGACTGTCTCATGCAAAGGGGTTATTAGGGTTCTTTTAGCATTAGTAACATAAACTACCACACCACTTGCCCTACCTATTGGTCCCGGTACACCTTGCTCCCCATCATCTCCATCGGTCCCAGCAATCAGGCTCACAAACGTTTGAGTCAAAGTTGGAGCTGACAGGTCCAATCGACTGTCTGCCGCGGAGGTAACTTTACGGCTGTACAGCATCAGTTTTTTAATACCATGCATTTTGATGTCGCCCTAAGTGAGAATATCAGCTAAAATAGTAAATATTTGAATTTGACAAAGAAACAAAATTAGCAGAACCCCGCATTAGTTATTAAAGCCGGCCACCTCATTTGAGTGATTTGCTCATACCTTGAAGCTGCCGGGGTCCTTTGACATCGACAACCAGAAGACTGACTGAGCACCACCACAGTTCATTGTATATATGAACTTCATATTGTTTAAATTGAACGATTTGAAGGCTTCGCTTAATTTGGGATTTTTTTGGGGGGGGGAGTGGGGGGGGGGGGATTGGAATAGTAGCAGAATTACATTACCAACCTTAACATATATTGTATCTGCCAGAACTTCAAGCTCGATATTATTGGGCCGCTCCTGAGAATTTCCAAAGTTGACATTCTTCTTTGTTCTAAGATGCTCTTGTACGAAGTCCATATGAACAACCCGACCCACAGCTTGGTAGCGATCTATTGGCACACGAAACAATAAAAGTAATTAGTAAAAATCTACTAGTATACTAATGCAAATGAGACAATCTGATTGACTGAGCTACTCGTACACTATCAGCCATTATAGTTCACCACTAAATTTTCTTTGATTCTGATTGGCTTAAATCGAAACACGTGATGTGATAGTGTTCATCCGCGGAGAGACACTGTCAGGTAATAGTGCCCGTCGGGCAAAAAACCCCGGATCGATAGTGCCCGCCTGAGCGAAAAACAACCGTTTTGTGCAGTTTTGAGCTAAACAGTTGAAAGAATAAATTAAAAAATAGCGAGAATTTACTCTCTATCAATTCTTTCATAACATATGGGCATGCACGAAGTTTGGAACGAAATATTTAATGGCAAATTCCTGTAAATGTACAACAAATGCGAATGAAAGAGCACTAAACAATTTACGGAAAGATCGGTAAACCGACACAAATTCGTCCAAAAAATGACAGCCTGTTTACACCACAAGTTTAAGCTTAGCCTATTCGGTATTGTTACCTTGTATTTCCAAGAGGCTTGTCAATTCCAGCTTGAATCAGCACAATAAATATCGGCTACGAAGCTTAAATACGGCAGTTCGTCAAGCGTTTGCCCGCAGTGAAACCTTCGACTCCGTTCAGTTGTCCGTTTGACTTGTAAAATGAATATAATGTTCAGCTCCACAATTATTTCAGATCTTCCCATTTTGTGCTAAATCATTTGCACAATTTTCCAGAATATATGAAACTTTAGAAGAGATTGAGCGAAGAAATAATCCGAAGAAAACTTTTTGTCCTGCTTTCTTTTGATTCAACTGACTTGGGGGAACCCGCGCCAGGTTTTGCCGCCGTTTTTCATACAAATCATACTTCATTTAGATGGAACTGAAAAATCACTCAGTCGATTTATAACTTTTGAAAAAGTAATACCGAAGTTTAACCTAAAGTTTTGTACGTATTTACGAGACAAAAGTTGAAATGCAAAACTATTTTTGAAGCTCCAAGCGTCGCAGTGTGTTAGAAATCGAAATAAATAAATTCATGTCGTTTTCAGTTTTAGGCCGCCGCACGGAAAATTTAGTGGTGAACAATAACGACAATAGAATGTTTTTGTCTCGGAACTATCGGTCTGATAGTTGCCCTTGGAAATTTTATGTTCTAAAAAACTAGCTCATAAGCCCTCGAACTTCGTTCTCGGGCTAATATTTGTTTTTTAGAACATAAAATTTCCGCGGGCAACTATCAGCCGATAGTTCCTCGACAGAAACACTCTATTGTTATATTACTGTGCAGTGGCTGGAGGTCGTCTACAAAATTGCGGTTCCTTCTCGTTTCGCTTTAGCTTTGGAAGAGGATTTAGAGTTATTACAAGACAATTGTTATAATTTTTACTAAAACAATTAGAGTTAGTAACTCCATGCACAACATCTGTTGATATACTGAAAAAACATGTTTCTACTTTGCGCAAAATATACTTGAATTAAAATTACAGCTCTTTTTTTAAACCAATGAACAGGCTCTGTTAGGGATCGGATATATTTGCAGGTATGATTATAAAAGTTCGAGATTCTGAACTGTCGTAGAAATAATAGTGTTCCTTTTTCCCTTCTTTTCAAGCCAGTTAAAAGAAAATTTAAAAATGAACGTGGTCTCATTGCCGGCTGAAGTGTAATAATCTGAAGATGTTTAAGGTCATTCCTTAGTATTGCACTGCGCATCCTTTCTGCGCATAATTTCGCGTGTAATTAGCGCGCGCACATTAAAAACATGGCGGCTTTTTCTTTATGGCTATGCTCGCCAGAGAGGTAAATGATTGTTTTCTCGTAAACGAGCGTGGTGACCTATCATTTTTTTTCGAATATTTAAGTCTAGTAATCATCTTCTTTCTATACAAGGAGTATAGACCAATTCTCAGTGCAGAAAAAATTAATAATCACTGAAAACGTGAAAAAATACGTGTTTTTGGTTGATTTTGTAAGGAATTATGAGGTATTTTTTAGTCGATTATATCTCTTTGGCGAGGCTGGTGACCTATTCTTTTTATTCTATATTTTGAAACATTACATCACAATGTTCAACTAGGGAAAGTTTCAGAAACTTCCCAGTGTAACTTCTATTTCGATGGAATAACCTTAAGGCTAAGTGGAAACTCTTTCTAAGCCGTAATTCCTCGCGAAGCGAGGCCGAAGGCCTCGCGTAGCGGGGTTTATAATTCTGTCCCCCAAGAGCTCTCGCGAGAGCAATTCTCGTGTGGCCTTTACGATCATAAATGTTTGTGGAGTTGGGGGATGACATGACGTCACACGGCGCGCTCGTGGCCTAATGGCTTAAGGCGCTAACTTTTAAATCTGATCTTCGGGATTGAGGGCGAGATTTCAAATCCTACATGGTCCTTCTTCTTTTTTTTTTTTCGGTTCGAATCCAGGCCGTTCTTTTTTTTTAACCCCCTTTTCTTTGCTTAATAACATTGACTTCGACGTATTAAATCTTTGTACACGTAAATGTACAAACAGGAACGGCTGCTGAAGAATAACAATTTTTACTCCAAGTTTGTTTATCGAACGAATTTAAGTTAAGTATATAAAAATAGTACGGGTCATTTGTGAAAAAAACCCGGCTTTATTAAATCCGTTATCAACAACAGGAAAAGGAAAGACGACTCAGAAATTTCTCAAATATGGCTTAGATTTCATTGTAGACGTGAAGACTTGTGTCTGAAAATAATTCGCCGATCCGATATTGCGAAGAAGATTTTTCGCCCCATGTAAGGGAATCCGGAATCCGGAATCCAGTATATTTTTGCCTTTGGAATCCGGAATCCAGCCTTTGGAATCCGGAATCCAGTCTCTGGAATCCGGAATCCAAACTCTTCTGAAATCCGGAATACTACAACAAATCAGAACCCACTCCCCTCCCCTCGGCCTCCCCCACCACCACCACAACCAAAAAATGTTTGATATCTGGTCTATTGTCATGCATTTATATACATATTGTCAACACGGCGGTCGCGCATGCTTCATTTGTTGACGATCCCCATTGACATATTGCCTTTGTGATCGTGACCTTCCTGACCTTGAAATATCTTCAAATGCAGTGCGCGCACTTGCTCAGAACTGTCAACACTGTTCGCGCGCAGAAATTGTTTGGCCCCATGCGGGGTTTCGCTTTTCCTGTCAGTCGGTAGCCTGAGATCAGGCTCCTGAAGAAAATTTGCGAGCGAAGCGAGCCGAGTCGCTGCCTGGGGAGAGAACGAAAGCGACGGAGCCTGAAGACATTCCTTTGACGCCGCCGATCCATGATACCAGATTCTGGTATCATGATCTGATTGGTCATTTGGCTTAATATTGACAGATTAGCGGTGAATGATGACAGATGTTGACAACACAATGTCACGCGTTGTTTGTTGAAGTTGAATACAGGAGAATTGAGCAAGCGTTACGGAATTTATTATTTGCAATCAGATCTTTCAGAGATATCCCTCGGCTCAAGGAAGAGCAAAAGATATGCCTAGAATCTGTGGCAAAAGAGCGCGATGTATTTGGGACTCTCTTGACTGGTTTTGGCAAGAGTTTAGAACGATCTACTGCTCTAATTGTGTCGCCGTTGCAGTTTCGATAATGAAAGACCAAGTCAAAGAGTTGTCCCGTTTAGGCCTGAAAGCTGAAGTTCGAAATGGAAGGATAAAAACTGCAAAAAAATGGACATGGAGCCGGTTAGCCGGCGATCTTTTGCATTGGAGTCCTTTCATTTGTGAAGAGAAAATAACGGCTGAAAATTGAACATTCAACAGACGTAGCGTTGGCTAAAATTACATATTTGCATACGCGTATTACGGTAAATTTCGTGGACGAAGCCGTCTTCACCGCTTTCAATTTTTACTTTCAAGCTTGTTTTATGGGTAATACTTGAAATGAAACGATCATTTTTGCCGTGGGAAATAATTTATTTAACCATTCTAGTAAACAAGAAGTTAATTTGGGAAACACGCCAAACACTCCAGGTGACTTGTTGACATTTTATAACAGGACTAATTACTGAAGGGCGGATCGGCGGCATCAAAGGAATGTCTTCAGGCTCCGTCGCTATCGTTCTGCAGCGCCTCGGCTCGCTTCGCTCGCAAATTTTCTTCAGGAGCCTGATCTCAGGCTAGTCAGTCGGGAGTAAAATGGTTATCAAATGGTTATTAAAATGGTTATGCCTAAAATGGTTATCAAGATACAAGAAATTATAGATAAATTCGGTTGTGGTGGAAGCGGTAGAGGGGGAGCCTGCTTGAAGGTAAAATCGAAGCTAAACCGTTAAACATTTTTGTCCAGAAACTCCCCCCTGGGAGTAACAATTACAGGCACCCAGTTGATTCTGGCGATCGAGAAACTCGAGCTAGTCGTGTTCCCTGCTTCAACTGTGAAGATGGGGAAGCATCGAAAAAAGCATAAATCTGAGCGGGAAAAAGGTACGTATAGTGTTGTTTAGAGTCATGTTCAGAAAGGTATGCGAATTCATGTGTCGGATGTTAACATCAAGAGAAATCTTCGAGCAGCAATTTTGAATTCGGTCGAATTATTACTTGAAATTCCAATCCTTACGAAATTTTTCACGTACTCTCTGCCGATCTCTAGCTGTCACGTGCGATGATTTACACATGTGCTTTACGTACAAGTGCATTATTGAGGTATATGGCGGGAATTTTTAAGAACACGAGAGAAGTGCCTAAAGACCATCAAATGTGCTCTGTTCTGTTATAAAGCACACAGGAAGCGGCGCGAGCACGAAAGAAGTGTAGGGGAAACAAGAGCCGATAGGGGAGTGTTTTTCCCAACTTCTTCTCCAAGTTTCTTTAGTTGTTTCATGATAAAATATATATCATTTTCCTCACAAATTTGCTTTTATTTTCAAAACAAACTTAGCGGATGGCGTGAGCATTCGTGAGCTTCCGCGCTTTGTAATCTCATAAGCACGCGCGCGCACGTTGTATCAACCAATCAGAACGCGTGTTACATTGGTACTTTATTATGAAACTCGATAAAGCACGTGCGTGACTTTGGGCGCGTACTTTAGGGCTCGAATTGACCAATCAGAGCGCGCGTTATATGACCAAAATTTTATAAAAGCAAATAAATGCTGCCCGAGGAGTTATCTGAGTGTTTGTGGACTCAAAGAACGAAACTAAAATTGAATTCATTGCCAACATCATTCAGAATCGATATGACTATACCGTCTTTGTTAATTTCCTTTCTGACCACGATCCCTGGTTTAGGGTTTAGTAATACAGTTGAGTAAATTTCATTATATGAAGCCGGGTTTGATAGTGAATTTTAAGACCGGATAATAAATGTTTATTATTGTACATGTATTTATAAAAACAACGCTTTTTTAAGCACTGAAAGTTAGTAATTTGCACGGCGTTTGTCAATTTTAGATGCATTTCCAGCAATTTCAGAAGACGTAAATTAAAAATTTTCCAGTGGACCATGCCCCCGTACCCCTAGTTGGTTCATGTGTACACGTTCGCATTAGCCCGCACTCAAAATATTGCTGCGCGGGCCCTGAATGTAGCTAGAAAATAAGAGAAATAAATGAATGATTTTAACAGGTGATTTCAATTTGAATATGCAAAAGCACCAACCTTCTATTCCTACTACTTTTGGTTCTGTTAATGTTATAATCGTTTGAATGAGAACACTTCGTCAGATAGCTTCATTGTTGTGGATTACTGCGGATTACTGGACTTCAGAGACGCCTCTTGTCAACAGGTACGCCAGGAACTCAAGTTTTAGATATTAAGAGTGAATGTCCCTTATAATCGAAGAAAATTGAAAAATTCGCGGACACGGTCAAAAATCGATTTGGCTCATATTTTGTCTGTGGGAAGCTTAACATACTAGACAAAACGAAATGAGGTTAGATTTTTGAAATATCCATTTTAACGGGAATAAACCGTTGAAAACCGACTGAGGGTGAAAAGCACAAGTTTCACCTTCTGCGAACTCGAAATTATGCAGTTTTCAGGCAGTTCTCATACGAACTAAAACGTAACAGCAGAACTTATCCAGCTATATATACATAGTGTGGGACTTCCTTTATCGAGATATAGTGATATTTTTTGTCTCGTGTTATTTCTGAAGGAACCACATCCCGATTATGAGACGACATCTTCGGCCTTTCGTAAACAAGCCAAAGGTGGCTCAAATTAGCTTGGCAAAAAAGCATGTGGTAGTGTCTCAAAATTTCTAAAAATGTTTCCAGCGACTCTAGAAGAATAGTTCTATATGATTCTGGTCTTATTTGTTTGGGATCTTCTGCCATTTTAATATAAAAACTGACCAAACTCGACCTAAATTACAAATGACGCCATGTTGAAACGATTGACATCAGAATTTATCGCTTTGTAATCAAGTAATTGTTTGGCCAAATACATCCCCATTGATGCTTAGAATCAATAGAAACGTATAGATCATGTTTATAATTAGACTGACTATAGATATACCGAGATATATAAAATAAATTTCGACTATACATACCTTGCAAATCGCGCCATAATTACGGTGAATTACTCTAGCTCGTCAATTCCCGATTGGTCTTTTGCCATACTACAGTCCGCTTCACATTCACTCGGCATAAATTATATTATTTGCATCCATATATAAGAAAAACTCTATGTTGTCTTCATAATCAGTTTCGAATATACTGAGAAACAAACTGAGTGGAGGGCTCGATCGAGTCGAGTGACTGAAATCCGATCGAGTGACTGAAATCCGATATGCGTGATCTCAACGGCAGTAACAAACTTACTGTCACGCAACCCTTCAGTTCGGCTTTATCTCAGTTACAGTTCTTTTTTCATAACGCTTGATCAACTGATAATTTCTTGCTGACTGGCAGTTAACGGGAAGAGCAGGCGCACTCTTGGACAAATTCTGTCAGTCGTGCAATAAATTCCTTTTTCCATTTTTGAGCTGAAATGTCAGTAAGGGACTGTGCAATAATTATCAGAAGGGGGTGGGGGGGGGGTTGGAAAATGGGCTTCATGTAGGAAAATATTAGGTAATACCCCCCTCCTAAAGGAGTGAATTTAGTTATTGCCCCCCCCCCCCTCTAATCAGTCAGAAATTATGTACGACCCCCCCCCCCCCCCCCCCCCACACACACACACACACACACACCTTTATACAAGTACCCTGCATTTTCTCTACACGCACCTGTGGATTAAAATCTTAGAACAGAAAGAAGAGCTCCTACTACATGTTTAATTGTTGGATATCCGCGTCTGGAACAAACATCACATCCGTAGCAATGAACAACAGAGCCATAGCAGAAGGAAAGGAGCATATGTGTTATTTTCGGTCCCCACCTTATAAATAGGTATGGATTCGCCAATGTAATATGTACTTGAAATAAAATGTTAAGCCCCTCCGCTCTTGAGTGACTTATTTTACCTTGAGCCCCCCCCCCCCCCCCCCCCCCCACCTCCTCTCCTTGCTTTGCCTCTGGTTTTCCACCCTCCTGGTAATTATTGCACAGTCACCTAATGAGGCCCCATTAGGGGTTATAGGGATACGGGATATTTGAGAAAAAAATTATCCTTGAAATGCCCTCTTGGAGAAAGTCAATAAAGTATGTATGTATGTATGTATGTATAGGGATGCGGGATACTGAATGAAAAAATTATAGGGATATGGGATATTGGAAAAAAGATATATTGGGATATTCAACTGGAACTTTCTTCGCAAGATTTCTTAACATTTCAATTAATCAAGATTATTTTCAAACAAATTAAAATAAAACAAATTAACAATAATTAATGGTAATACTGATCAAAATGGACCGATATGCTGCTGGTTTGTACATTTTCGGTCATTTTCGTCAACTTCCGGGTCCTGTTGTGGTGACCTGTGACACCTGTTGTCGAACTGGGTGGTTACCTAGCAGATTGAAAACTTTTTGCAACTTTTTTGTTACCGGGAAATTATGTCACCAGTATAGAGACCACATAATTAAGGGAATATGGGATATTTAAAGAAAAAATTAAAGGGATACGGGATACCCAGACCCCCCCCCCCCCCCCCTAATGGGGCCTCAGTAATATCCACCCTGAGGTAGATGCAAATTCTTCTTAGCATAGCAACACTTAAAGGTCAAATGCAACGAAATTTGGTATTTTTTCTTTTGTCGCGAAAACTGTGCTTTATACTGGCATCAATTATACTCAACCCTCAAAAGCTGATTTGTGGCGCTTAAAAGGCACAAAATTGGACAATTTCCAAGAATTTCCGACGGCTGAACGAAAACGAACCAGAAATGACCGCGCTTGGAATGGAAACGAATGTATGTTTTTTGTGACGTCATATGTGGTGATCTTATTTTCACGCGTGTTTTCGCTCGTGTTTTCGCGCGTGTTTGAAGCTTGTAATTTGCTTGGGTCAAGTGTTCTGGGTTTGTTCGGAGATTATTCCATAGCGGGTATTGACGAAAATCTATGAAGACCTTGACATCTCCTTTGAAAATGCTCAAATACAACAAATTAATTAATCTCATCCATTCCTTGCATCTCTTCTCGTCGTTAGGGAACGTAAAAAAGCTTACGCCTGATTAGGGACCTTAAACAACCACGACGGCGACGGAAACGAGAACGTCACAAAACAATAGATTTAATTAGTAGTACTATTGCTCCGCACGTACGTTTTGCATTTTAGTCAGTACATTTCTTTGCCGTCCTCTGCAAAACAACAACGTCAAATGACCAAATTCACGGTATTATGGAGAACGTGAACACACGACGGTGAATTTTCCTTTCTCTATCTGCACTTGAACTCTGTCCCTGCGAATTCAGCTCCTGGACGTGTTGGAATAATCGCGAAATAGTTTATAGGAATGTGAATTCACTTTTTAAGTGACGTTTTTGAACAGTTGCTACAGTTAAAAGCAGCACAAAACACCACACTTGCTGATGTTTTGAAACTGCAGAATTTCAATTCCCGCCCTTCTTGCGGACTCGCGCGTGTATGTGACGTCATATGTGGTGAGCTTCCCATTTCCGACAATTTTCCGAAGTTTTCCCGAACGCTTCCGTTTGTGGAAGCGAAAAAAAGGCGGCTTTCAAAGTCGAATATCTCGGCGACGTTTTGTCTAAATCGTTTCAAACTTCAGAATATGATTATTCATAATATTCCCCATGATTTCGGCTTAAAACTAATCTTATTAAAATTTCATTGCATTTGACCTTTAAAGTTTTTAGTTTCTTTCTTTTTACAAGCTCACAGATATTACGATCGGGCGATACAATAGGATGCTCATGGAGAGCCACATCCCTCATCACATTTGCTTACAGAGCAGAGAGGCGAGTCTCGGATTCAGCTGAAGTTTCGTCCTCGTCCGCGCTAACTTCACGTGAGTCTGTGCCTACTAATCGTTTCTTTGCTGAAAGACGGCAAAAGAAACCAGCTATCTGCTGTGATGTTAGTTTTTTTTAGGAACCTGAAAAAAAAATTCACAGTTTTCGCACTTCATCATGCAGTCATGCCACCAAAACAGCATGAAATAGAATTCACCGGAAATGTTATTTGCCGATTTCGTGAAGTAGTCGGCTGTAACGGGTGTCAATTTCCATGTCTACAGCTTGTTTCATGGCGCAGAATTCCGTCTTTAATCTCGAAATTTATAGATAAATGAATCTTGGTGACACGAAAACAATATAACTTGAGGTGTAGTCTGCAATAATTCTAGACGCAAATGAATTTTACCACGAAAACCAACATGGCGAAAAAAATACCTTATTGAATTACAACTATTTTTTACTGATATCTTGCGTTAGTTCAATGATTTTGAATTTATTTTTTACTTAAATATGCATAAATGCATAAAAAAAAATTGATCACTTCCGTCATCAGTAACCAGGTAACTAGATAAAAATGTCTAACGTGCACGAGTTCTTGGGAAAAATATTCAAAAGGGGAAAAAAAATCTGGACCACCGTCCACGCCATTCCTTGATTTTTAGCGGGATCATTTGCGGTCCACTCTGGGGATCATTTGCGGTCCTGGGATCATTTGCGGTCCAATTTGGGGATCATTTGCCGTCGGGGATCATTTGCGGTCCCGGGATCATTTGCGGAGCTGTACAGTACTAACATCACAGCAGATAGCTGGTTTCTTTTGCCGTCTTTCAGCAAAGAAACGATTAGTAGGCACAGACTCGCGTGAAGTTAGCGCGGACGAGAACGAAACTTCAGCTGAATCCGAGACTCGCCTCTCTGCTCTGTAAGCAAATGCGATGAGGGATGTGGCTCTCCATGAGCATCCTATTGTATCGTCCGATCGTAATATCTGTGAACTTGTAAAAAGAAAGAAACTAAAATCTTCAAGTGTTGCTATGCTAAGAAGAATTTGCATCGACCTCGGGGTGGATATTACTGACATTTCAGCTCAAAAATGGAAAAAGGAATTTATTGCACGACTGACAGAATTTGTCCAAGAGTGCGCCTGCTCTTCCCGTTAACTGCCAGTCAGCAAGAAATTATCAGTTGATCAAGCGTTATGAAAAAGAACTGTAACTGAGATAAAGCCGAACTGAAGGGTTGCGTGACAGTAAGTTTGTTACTGCCGTTGAGATCACGCATATCGGATTTCAGTCACTCGATCGGATTTCAGTCAATCGACTCGATCGAGCCCTCCACTCAGTTTGTTTCTCAGTATATTCGAAACTGATTATGAAGACAACATAGAGTTTTTCTTATATATGGATGCAAATAATATAATTTATGCCGAGTGAATGTGAAGCGGACTGTAGTATGTCAAAAGACCAATCGGGAATTGACGAGCTAGAGTAATTCACCGTAATTATGGCGCGATTTGCAAGGTATGTATAGTCAAAATTTATTTTATATATCTCGGTAAATCTATAGTCAGTCTAATTATAAACATCATTTATACGTTTCTATTGATTCTAAGCATCAATGGGGATATATTTGGCCAAAACAATTACTTGATTACAAAGCGATAAATTCTGATGTCAATCGTTTCAACATGGCGTCATTTGTAATTTAGGTCGAGTTTGGTCAGTTTTTATATTAAAATAGCAGAAGATCCCAAACAAATAAGACCAGAATCATATAGAACTATTCTTCTAGAGTCGCTGGAAACATTTTTAGAAATTTTGAGACACTACCACATGCCTTTTTGCCAAGCTAATTTGAGCCGCCTTGGCTTGTTTACGAAAGGCCGAAGATATCGTCTCATAATCGGGATGTGGTTCCTTCAGAAATAACACGAGACAAAAAATATCACTATATCTCGATAAAGGAAGTCCCACACTATGTATATATAGCTGGATAAGTTCTGCTGTTACATTTTAGTTCGTATGAGAACTGCCTGAAAACTGCATAATTTCGAGTTCGCAGAAGGTGAAACTTGTGCTTTTCACCCTCAGTCGGTTTTCAACGGTTTATTCCTGTTAAAATGGATATTTCAAAAATCTAACCTCATTTCGTTTTGTCTAGTATGTAAAGCTTCCCACAGACAAAATATGAGCCAAATCGATTTTTGACCGTGTCCGCGAATTTTTCAATTTTCTTCGATTATAAGGGACATTCACTCTTAAAATGTACATTCTGAAATATTGAAAAGAAAATGGTACAGTATGTTCTTTTTTCAAAAAGACGACTTTGTAATTTAATAGCAGAATCTGCTATCGAAGTACGAATGAAAACCAGAGCTAAAAGCTTTGGAATCCGGAATCTCGGAACGTTTGGAATCCGGAATCCATAGGCATGGAATCCGGAATCCAGTCATTGGAATCCGGAATCCACGGTGCGGAATCCGGAATCCAAGACCCTCTTGGATTCCTTTACATGGGGCGAGATTTTACCTGCAAAAGCGAGGTGGTTTCAGATCATTCAGACGGAAAAGTGGGGAAAACAGTACAAGAGCGCTACAATTTATTACAGATGTGTCGGGAGACGAGCGAACTCCAATCGAAACCAAAATCCGGTGGCATAGCAAAAACACGGCGTTCGTCCGGCGATTCTCAGAAACCTTGCAGCGATTCTTGGAAACCTTGCAGAGAATCAGGCTAAACAGACAGTCGCCGAACTGCAGTATGGGAGGCGATTGTGCACGTTTCGCGATTCGAAGGCGAATGATATCGTGTTGTTTTTTCGCCTATTTTGTCTCATTTCATAGCAGCATTGAAAAAGCACAGGGCATCAGAAGAAAGGTAAGTGATTAAAGATACAGTCTGGGGTGTTTGTTTCGATATTTTGGTGACATAACTAGCAATGATTTTGGCTTACATGTAAACTGTCTAAACTGCTGGCTCCCAAAATGGCGTCGTAATTTTCTGTAATTTTATAGTCGGGTGATACGATTTATGCATCGAGGTTTGAAGGATCGAAGCCAGAATTCCCTTGATTTTAAAGTTCAATTCATGAGGTATGGGGTCGCACCTCGTACGGTTTTTTCGCTACTTGAGTTTAAAGATGGTTGAATTTTGAAGGAAATAACATACAAACAACACCTTGCATTGTGGATGTCACAGATAACCAGCAATGAAAACAAAGCGATTGTAGGAGCTTATTTAGCTCCAAATTTATTTTCTGTCGGCCATCAATCAAGGAGATGGCTGTATAATTGTAAATAATAGCTTTATTTGCATGACTATATATATTACAGTATATCTGGAGATGTGTAGAGTAAATTTTTGTGTCAGGACTGTTTGGCATTGAAGTTGTCTTTATAATCCTTGCAAACTAGCAGCATGATTTTTACATGTTATTTTCCTCTTATGTTTTGAAGGATAATCAATGTTAAATCACCTATCCAGCTATATTCTAGCAATATTCCATCTTATTGTTGTGTTGTTTATCTTTTGACCAGTATATGACTGTTGCCAAAATTCAGTCAATATTCCATTTACAAGTAGGTCAATATTTCTTTTAATTTTTTTCTCAACAGGGAACTGAGTATATGCAGTAATTGATTGAAGAAGTGATAATTTCCATGACTGAAGAAAACACATTCCTGTTTATATCCAGTCTGAGTTTGCTTGTAGTTGCTCAATAAGCTGCTAGTGTCTTTATGAGGATGAAACAGCTTCCATGTAACTGATTTACATTTATGTTTTGGAATAATATACCGGTACCCCAATGAACATACAAAGTTGTTAACTGTTATGGCCAATTTCTATAATATATAGTATTGACAAAATGAATATATTAATGAACAATATAATTATTATAGGTTTCTTTATTAATATGCAGCTTTTTAAGTACTATTTGGTCCATGCGTTCATTTTACCTATGCTCAAAAGAAATGTGCAGTTCCAGAAAATAACCATACCCACCCCAAGAAAGGTCATTGGAAATTCCGAGGGGGAGGGGGATCTCAAAAGCCGAAACTGTTAAAGGAAAGTATGAAGCTAAACTGGAATTTCCAGGGGTTGGTTCAAACCACAAAACTACCGCGAGGGGGTATGGATATTTTCTGGAACCACACAATATTCATTCCAGTTTCGGATTCAGAAGTGCACAAAGGTGGGGGGAGGGGGGTGGTTAAGTGGAGATGGGCATTTCCTTGCTCTAATTAATAGGGAGGGTTAAGGTAAGACTTTCAGTTCCTCATTCCTCATATAAGGGGGGGGGGGGGGGAACTAATGTTTTGCACTTCACTATAAGGGGGGTGATGATGGCCAGGCCCCTCCCCTAAATTCCCCACTGCTCCACAATCACAGACTGGCCAAAAGAAAAATCAGTCCTCTTCTCCATCCCGGCCTACATGATACATAGTCAGAGATTTTGACTCATTATAACAACCCCCCTCCATCTCCCCAATCCACAACCACCCATCCAATAGTATCCCCCCTCCAAACAATCTCTTCAAATTTGTCAACACTCTCTTCGCCCCTATTCAAGCCAAGTAATCCACTCTTGCAAAATTCGTATTTATAAAATAAAATTGTCTCTAAAAAAGATGTCTTCCTCCCTATTCTTCAAGTAATCCACCCCAGCCAAATTCTTATATATGACCCTTTACCATCCTCCACCCCCCCCCCCCCCCCCCCCTCCTCCACACACACCAAAAAAAAAGGCACTTCCCCGAGCTTCGCGAGGACCTGCGAGTCACGTATTACTAGTTTATAAATATACATGTACCGTAGGTGTGAAACTAACAACAAACTGTGGGGTGAAAAAGTCGTCAGTATCTACATCTGCTCTTTATTGAGTCGGTATAATGATATAGCTGTTATTACAGTTGAGCCTGCAGTTAATATTCTTTTGTTTCCAAAAGTATGTAAACGAGGCTTACATCATAAGTGCTTTTGTGTTGCAATAAAAAAAATTCGCAATTATAATTATAATTAGTCTTAGTCCAGAACTTATGTTTTTGTTGAAGACAGCCTATAACGGGGGGGGGGGGGGGGGATTATAAGCGGCAGTTTACGGTTGATACCAAGCCGCAAGAGAAGATCTCTTGCCAGCCGTTAACAATCCCTCACCTGAAAAAACGCAGCCGTAAAACTCAGCTCTCATGGAGATATGTTTATGCCATGCTATTTGCGTCCTCGGGTAAAATTCATTTCTGGGTGGAAGCGAGGGATCAATACTCGGCGCGCGGATCCATTCAGTAATTCCCTTTGGCTTTATCTGGACATATCGAGCTGTGATTAGCTGTGGCAGGTCATGAGTGACAACGCTGTTTTGGTCAGTGTTTCCAGTGAACACCTACGATATAATACAAAGACACAAAGTGATAGTCCTTCTCTTTCAATATTGTATTAAACTGAGAAGTGTGAGACGCCCGTTATGTCAAAATCAGTAAAGGATTAAAGAGTAATGGAGCTTTTGTTTGACCGCGCACTTTCTCGTTTCTTGTCTGTACGAACTGTCGAAACCCATTGTTTGATGAGTTCCATTTGCTACCGATACTGATGTTTCAATTCCAGTTACCGCCGACCATACTCAGGCCCCGTCCACACTAATGCGTTATCGTTTGAAAACACATACTTTTCGATACCTTTTCGCCTATATCGTCCACACTACAATGCTCGAAAACGCTGTCCAGATTGGAGACATTTGAAAACGGAGCCCTATCGAATTAGCGGAGCTCCTAGCACGGGAGCCCCATACGCATAGCAGTGCCATGTACGTTGGTCATTTTTCATGGTCAAGGCCAATCTCGTCCCGCGAGCCCGCGATCCTTTAGTTTCAAGCATCACGGACTCTCGCCAGCGGCGTTTATTCAATTTTTTTGATTGGCTGCTAAAACACAATGGATTATAACCGGAAGTTAACCGAAAATCAACATGGCGGACGAAAACATGTAGTCACCTTCCTCATTTTATACAAGGAGAACGTGTAATCCCAGTCGATCCTATGGATGTTTTGGTCGGAAAAGCAGCTGGAGAATATTCTGTCATTCCGTTGCAGATTTTAAGCGACGGGAAAATCACGTCCGTTACATTTTGGTTGGATTCTTCCAGTGGCGAATCGGATAAAATATTTTATCGATAGATCACGCAGATATTTCATCATCTTTAAACAGGTAAAAAAGGAAAGCAAGTTAACCAGTACTCCTCAGAGCTTGTGGGTATCGCTTTTTTCGTCGACAGCAGAAGCATCTCAGCCGGTGATCGTATTCCGTCCGGATTATTTATCGGACAACACTGTCCTGGCTTTTTCGTATGAAATATGTGGTTGTGATTCAGTTGTATTTATAAATAGCCTACAGCTTGCACGTGGATTTCCCTTGTGCACAAGTTTGTGTATGCTTCTAGCACTGAGTAAAATATGATCGTGAAGGATTGTCTTGTGATATTGACAGTGTATTGAGTTATATAGCAGCATACCGTCACTATAAGCTAATTACTTTCTGAATTTATTAATCAACATGACAAGCAACACTGATCAGTGTTCTTTCCACTATTAAAACTGTTTAATATTATTTTTTGTATGGTCCAAATGCATGTTATTGGATTTCTGGAGCACATGCTATTATTAAATTTTGATGTGCAGGAAATATATACCAGAAATTACTGTGAAAGCTCTATTTAGCCCCCCCCCCCCCCCCCCATATATTAAGCCCCTTCTCTAATAAGCCCCCCCCCCCCCCCCCCTTTGGAAGTCAAATTTTGTAATAAGTCCCCCTTCCCATCAGGCTTATGTAAATGACTTTTCAGCAATATTTTCTGGAATTTTAATTTCCAGAACTATCGTTTCGTTGAGTTAGCCGTTAGGGTATAAATGACATTGTATTTTTAAGATAGTTATACATAACCCATATCTTGTTCTGTTTTTATTAGTGGTGTAATAGTAAAGTTTGAAAAATTAATGTGAATTTTCTCAAAAAATTATGATTTGAAATAAGCCCCCCTCTCTATTAAGCAGGAAACCAGAGTTAGGTGTTTGCTTGTAGACAGACTTTTTAAAATCATTGTACATTTCTACTTCACATTTATATTTTTTTCTTGCCCTACAGGCATGTCAAAATACAGGAAGAGTCATAACATTTACAGTGAAACAACACACTTTGACTTAACTAATGAAATATATGTATCCCTGGCTTCCTTCAAAGAGAGGCTCTCTATCTAAAGGGTTGCTAACTTTATTTTACCTAGGGGTGGAGTCTGAAATCTTGTAACTGTTGTTACCTGTCAGCAATGTAATTTAATATCTGCTTGGTTGCTATATATCCGAGAGGGGGAGGGGGGTACTTGACCCATGTTTGGGTATAGGGGTGCCGCTGAGGGGATGAGGATTTGAAACCCTGGCCCTGTTAAGGACAAAAAATTACTAAAAAACCTACCCTGTGTAGGACAACACCTCCTATTTTAGGACCATGTTTAGGACAAAGGACGAAATACACACTCTCTTGTCTTACACAATGTTGTCCTGAAAATTGTCTGATGACCAGCTAAAGACTGGCAAACGTCTCAGATCTCAGATTGCTAAATACTGTATAAACCATATTTAATGACAACAATCTTGCAACCCTGTTTAGGACAGGTCCAGACCCTGTTTAGGACAGACTCGCATAAAATTATAAACCCTGTTCAGGGCAGAGAGGCCAAAAACCATACCCTGTCCAGTGGCACGTCCCCGTATAGGCCACATGAGGAGACCCCTTCCCACACACACACACACACCCGGGCTATACATAAGATTACAATCTTACACATTCTCAATATTTTATTCTTGTAACAATCTCAGACAAAAATATTCAATCATCCTGTTTTCAGCATATCTCTCTGGTCAGCCCAGGGATTACATCTCCAGAAAGGCTGCTAATACTTGAATGATATAAACTTCTCAAGAAGTCCAGTCAAATATAATTTTATGACAGGAGGCATTAAGTCGGACCTAATGATTATATATTGTTTTGGTCTAAGGATCCAAATGTCCAGATTCAAGTAGTGCATGTAGGATCTCCCACTACCAAAATTGAGGCTTTTTTCAATTTGGCCCCAAACATATGCTATTACCCAAGTATACCCACTTGCAGATCATCCTTTGTAGCATTTTGCAAGGCAACTATGTAGATTTGAATGCAAACCTGAATCAAACTACTACTATCCAGAAGACTGTATTTAAATAGGAATCATGCTTGTATGTATGCCTGCATAAGTGAATTTAAAAATTAGCTGATTTTCACATTCAACTATTTTAAAATTGGACAGCATGTACTCATGTTGCATATACAAATTGGCATAGTCCAGACTAAAGTTCTAAATAAATATATTGGTGTCTGGCAAGAGATTGTAATGAGTACGTTATTACTGGTGAAAATTTGTTCAACAACAATTTTGGCAGATTTTAGTGCCCTCTAAATATGTCTTCCAAGGCACTGGAAATTATTAAATTGTGTTATTTTGCTAGTAAATGTACTGGGTAGAATTCGTACCAATCATAATGCATAAGCAGTGAGAATAGCAAGGCTTTTTCAATACACATAAACTTAAAAAAATAAATGATAAACGATAGACTTTAAAAAATCCGAAAAAGATTCACAGGGAAAATACAATTAAGTTTGCCTTTTACATTTCTAATTAACGGGGAGGAAAGATTGCGTGACGAGCCCAAAGAACGTCTGCGAGGAGGCTAATGCATAGAACGATCTTTACAAAAAATAATCCTAAAAATACAGTAAACAAGCAGAAGTATTTAATGTACCTTATCACAGCTTCTCAGAACGAAAATTATTTAACCAAAAATATATCCATCTACTTCATTTTTTCTTAAAGTCTGGATACTCCAGGACTCTGCTGGCCAATATTCGCGATGGAAAAATCGAACGCCACGAAGAACCGCATGATGAGATAACTCTGGATAACTTTATATCGATCCGTATCGAGTAAGACTGCAAAAAAACGGCATATTCTTGTCAATTAGAAAACTGAATACCTCGTTGCGCTTTAGTACACGTAACACGTTGTTGTCTTTATCATTTCCAAGCCGTAACAAAGGATTCTTGACAAAGATTTGACCTCTAAATTCCCCATAGAACATCAACAGTAAAAAGATTTGGCCGCCATTTTGAACCAACTCTGAGTTTGCGCAGTGTTACCGGAAGTCCTAGAATCTGGACTTTTCGTTGGCCCTGGCCAGAGTTCGAGATCTTGGTGCTGACCAAAAGAATCGCGGGCTCTGGGGACGAGATTGGGTCAAGGCGAGCGAAATGGCTCGCGGACGCGTGCGCCGTACGGCATACGTACGTCGCACCACATGATATTTTTACATGAAGTAATTTTCAATCAAACAAAATGGCGGCGTGGTTTTTAAACCACGCCGCCATTCGGAAAGACAACACACTTTTTAAACGTTAGAAATTGAAAGATAATAGCCTAAGGAAACTGGACTGCCTATAAAGTGGAATATATGTCTAACTGGATTTGCAAGAACGTGCCCGCAGAAAATTGCACCATTTTGACGCTTTTGGGGTTTTTGTCACAAAATTGCTTTGACATCCAACCCATGCACAAAGGATAGATCTTCGCAATCGTGCATCCGTTTTGGAAATCGAACGAATTCCGCTAAAGTTACGCAAGAAAAAAACCTGTTGAACTTGTGGTGCCAAATCAGTGCCAAATTGGGCTAACACACACCGAACATTGCATTCTTCCACATTCATTTATTGGCTTCCTTAAAAGGTTGGTCCAAAGTAACGGAACAAGATTGAACCAAGGATAATTTGAAACCATTTCACTCAGAAACGATATAAACAGCTTGCCGGAGTTCACAAATACGAATTCTTAGCTAAGGAAACGCCAAATTTGGCCAAAGAGACAACCCAAAAACCACTTTTTTAAGCCCAAAACACGTTTTTCGGCATTTTGCTGTAAAAATGCTGAAATTTTCTGCGGGCACGTTCTTTCAAATTCACTTAGATGTATATCTTAGAGAGGAGAAATCAGGACTGCTTTTGCCGATGCTTTGAACCTTGTGGCGTTGTGAAGTGTGAAGATTTGACCACTTTCTATCTGTTTTCACCTGTAATGTATTAATTGATTTTTTACTTGTTGTTTTCAGGAGGACAGCTACCACCCTTTGATAAGTTGGTCATATTTATATTGCATTGGACCATCTTGAATATGAGAATTCAGGAAGCTCCGCTGTTAGGCTAAGCATATATATATATATTAGTGGGGACAACGAAAACGGACGAGTCGAAAGCGCTGACGTCATTCACATCAAGTAAACTCATATCGCGGGCGCGTCTATTTGCCGCATGCGTAGATAACTGTTGTAGCGCCGTTTTCGAGCGTTTTAGTGTACACATGGAAAACGCTGCGAAAACGATAATGTGGACGCGGTGCTGATGATGCATTTTCGGTAAAAACGTCAACGGAGTGTTTCGAAAACGCATTAGTGTGGCCGGGGCCTTAGTTTTTCAGGTCCAGTTAATTTTATTAGTCAGATCGGAGGTTATGAAACCAGTGCGTTCCGATTTGTTTATTTAAAACAAGCGAGAATAATCTAAGAGAAGGATTCCCCCAAATATGAGTCTGTGCCAACGATACTTTTTTGAAATCTATTTTTAATTTCCAATCCGAAGCTGAGCTATACCTTTTAAAGAACGCTGTCTGATTGGCCAGTTTGAGTGTCGTCATGCAAAGCATCGATCAGAAGGAAATCCAAAACTATTAATAGATTACACATATTATCATGAGGCTCAAGGAATCCTGCACTTAGGTCACCCTCTCTTGGTTTAAAACGTTGAGAAAACTAAAACGGCGACTTATTTTCTTGTCACCTTATCTGCATTATTCTCTTGATATGTCTGGAAAGCCGCTCCACCATCTTCACTGTAGGAAAGGATGTAGCTCGTGACCCACTGTTCGGAGTCTTGTCGTCCCTGGGTGGCAAACTTTGTGATTTGGACATTTCGGCCAAAGTCCACTTGGAGCCACTGATTCTCACCATTAGTCCCCGCTGACCAAGCTCCCGTTTTTCCTCCAGCAGCAACACGGTTGAGCCTGGCATTAGCTGGACCGTGGTTCTGATCCCGTGACGAAGATGCTGTGATCTGTTTGTCTGTAATAAGACCACTTTCCAATCCAAGTGCCTCTTCACCTGTGCATACTGAAAATAATAATTCGGTAGCTGCAGTGGTATTCAGCGTTTAAGCTCCACGTACGTAGAAATAAGACAAATAAATAAATACCCAGGATTTATCTGTATCAATCCTTTTCATTAGGAATGCAAGTTAAATAAAGGTTCTTGAATAACAAAGGAAAATGTTAATCATGAAGTAATGCCGTTGGATAATTACCTTTGCCTTGGTAAATAACAGAAGGCGTTTCAAACCATTTCATCGCATCAACAGTAATGTCCTCATTAAATGATGAATCACCTTCGGCCAAAGACGCACAACCATTTTCTACAGCTAGAAATAAATATGCGTTTTTCAGTGCGAATTTTGGTATGTTATGGGTTAAGTAATTACAATTAATTAAAATAAAATCATCTAATAAATAGTAGGTTCGTACAATAATATAATTTATAAACTAGGAGCCTGCTTAGCTTTAGGTGATAGACGGTTCCACTGTTACGGAGTAAATTGTAATATTCTGATGTTTTTCATTGAATTTCGAAACCATGTAATAATCTTGTAATGCTGTAATTATTCATAGTGTCAACGTGGCAATTTCCTTGGTCAACAAACTATTTTTAGTTGTTTTGTAATGTTCTAAAAACGTACTATAACAAAGGAACATTACTGTAATACTATTTTTAGCCTGAAATTTGTACTTGGATGATATAATGAGTGAAACAACCATTAGTATAAATAGAGCAGTTTTATTCTTGTAATTTCGATTTACAATTACATTCGTCCGATTTACATTCGCCGCGGGTTCGATTTAGCAGATTTTAGTTGTGATAATAATTGAGAAGTGATATCTAAAGAGCTTTGAAGTGAAAGTTAATCATAATTGATGGTATAATCTACTCTACTTCTTGTGCAATTTTATGGCCGCAATATTAATATTTGTGTCCCAAAGAAGGACACCAAGATGGTGGCTGCATACTAAGTACTGTAATTTTCGTCAGATAACTCGGCTATGACGTAACGTTTCTTTCTGTCTTCTCTACATGTATAACCTGTTAATTTTCTGATATTGTTCATGCAAGCAAACAGTTTTTTTAAAATTCATGAAAACAACCAATAGCCTGCTAGCAGAGCCTAGTTGGCTCTCTTTTTTGTGTTTCACGTGAAAGGCAAAGGCGCAATACCTTAATTACTGGAAGTTTTGGTATTTTTTGCTACACTGTACCTGTAATTTGCTTTCAAGTGAGCTTCCTGTGATAGTATTGTTAGCCATGCTGTTGTAACTAATTACATTGTTTTAGTTTTCTTTTGTAAACTCCTCTTTTGTGGGTTGGTGACTCGCTGTTAAATATAATATTTGAATTCGCCATTTTTAGCTCAGCATGAGCAGCGCATAATGCTTGGGAAATCACAACACTAAACAACATTGCGGGCGCAATATTTGGTAGTTATTGGGGTCGGGTGGGTGGGGGATAGTGGCCCGATCGCACAGGAAAACAAAAAGGCGGATTGCTTGCGATTTCTGACTTCTCACGTCTTACACATTTAAAAGATAGACCTTTTAGGAGTTCCGATGCCAACAAACGCATAAATTCTGCAATTCCTTCGTTTCTCGGTTTGAGAAATGCTTCTTTCGCGAATTTACATCATGTTTCTTTATCGAAGTACATCGACAAATTATTTGGAGATGAATCAAGGTGTTTATACAAATTCATTGAAGCACCGGGAACAGGACGGTTCCAGCAGGGAATATTTTAGGCAAACTACATTTCTCGACGGCCGAAAAAGAGGAAGCGTTCAACTGATCTTTGGCGTTTGGACCCCTTCGATAATTTCTCAAGGCATTTCAAATGGATTTAAAATGTAAGGTATTTGAATAAGCTTAAATATTTTGGCTGCAAAACCTTTTTGCTTGTTATTGTGTAGATATAGTTTCCGTGTAGAAAAGCAGGCTTCATCTGAGGCTTGTGTTTATAATAGCACATATTATTTTAAACTCAAGTTCTCTGATGGATTTTTCTACTATAGTTTTATTAAGTTATATTGTATGAATAGTACTAAAGTCCCTTTTTATCTAAATCAGTATATAAACACATAACATTCATTACCTCTGTTACACATACTTATGAACAATAGGTAATATTTGTACTAAGAAGCCTACATGCACCTTCAGGCGAATTATATCCTTTTAAGTATGGTTGTGTATTTATGAATCATTGATTAGCAAGATTCTAAGTCAAATTCCAGAGGGTGGGGACAGCAATGGAGGTCAAATGCCCCGTATATGCCCAGCCTCCCCGCTTCCCTTTTCCTCGGGCTTAACATTGATAAGTGAATAAATACCGGAGTCAAACCAGAACTTTAAAATAATACTAATCAATAATTATTTCAAAGTTATTGTGATTTGTATTATTGAGTTCGGGCTGCCGGACTGTTGCCCAATATATATAAAATTATATATACAGTATCGGGGGTAAAATTACAGTGAAGCAAATCCAAGGGAAACGACTTTTGGTTCGTGTTATTGGGATTTTTGAAAAATCGTGGGTTCGAGAAATCGGGATTGCACTGTCTATTTATATATTCGTGTCTTTGCAAAACGTAAGAGTTGACATAAGACTCGATATAAGACTGCTGACCAGTTACCTCAGAAAGTGTCAAATAACTCCTGCCCAGATAACATGGCAAAGCCCATCCCCATTTTTAACAGGGAAGAGCCAACAACTGCATTCAATGAATGCCATTAACATCAATTACATGCTGAGCTGGCTAATGGAAGCCTTTGATTTATAAATTCAATATCTAGTGATGTTAGCTGTAAACTCAACTGTTGCATTTGCCTATAATCTGTTTTAGTTTATTTTGTAAGCCCACATACAACAGCTCTATTCATAAATCCACTGCAAATACTAGTACACATAGGAAAAACTAACAAATAAAACAAGCAAAAACCGATCTCACCTTAATAAGTTCGCACATAATTGTGTCCAGAATCGGAATATATTTTCACACTCGTTGTTACAATACAATACAATACAATACAATACAATACAATAACATTTATTTTGTTTCACTATGCTTTCGTTATATCTCACTGAGTTAGCTCTACTAATCGATCTAAACTGATCTAGTACATATATCAAGGGAACACAGAGAAAAAAGTGGTAAAATAAATTGAGAACCCAACCCAACTTATCCGGATTCCAAATCCAAGATTGTTGCGAAAGCAAGCGTTAATAGAATCAGGCAAGGATTCATTGCCTGTCGCCAAACACTTGAGCTGTAAAAAGGTGTTCTTCTTTAAACGGGCAAAACTACAGTGGAATATGGTCTGGCACAGCGATCGCAACGCACCTATCTCCTTTAGGTAAAACTGAGAATGCGTCACTGTCTTACTGTGATAAGGCAGTGATGGTGATGGTGGCAGCAGTTATCGCATGGAAGAGCTGGGAATGTTTAGAATTTGTTCCTGTTGAATTTTTAACAACCAATATGATAGGCTTGTCATCTTTTGACAAGTGATTGTCAGGTCTTCAAGGACGTACCATGCAGTCACCAGTGATCTTTTGTTGTGGTGCTCTATTAGTTTCTTTAAACGCTTATATTTTATAAAGATTTTACTGTTTTTATTTTTCTAAATGTACATTACTTTAACAATGCTCTCAAAGTCGAAATACTCAGAAAAATAGGTTCTTATATGTGTTGCCATCCAGCAAGAACCTAGTTGAATGGCCTTGCTCACCATGAGTCCTCCATAGCTCAGTGGTTAGAGCGTTCAACCGGCACCTGGAAGGTCATGGGTTAGATTCCCGTTGGGGAGCTCAGAATTTTTGTCTGAGTATTTCGACTTGAGAGCATGCATTTCTTCATTTATTCACTTTATCCAAGTCGCTCATTCCAGTTAAAATTTATTCATATTTTCACTTTGACATATTTGAGCCTTGCTGGATAGCAGGACATAACGTGTTACATAAGAACCTAGTTATATGGCCTTGCTCACCATGAGTCCTTCATAGCTCAGTGGTTAGAGCGTCCAACCGGCACCTGGAAGGTCATGGGTTCGATTCCCGTTGGGGAGCTCAGAATTTGTTTCTGATTATTTCGACTTGTGAGCATTTCTTCATTTATAATATTTAAATTAGCCATTTTTTATCAATTCAAATGTATCTAGTGTTGTTAGCTGTAACCTCAACTGTTGCATTTGCCTATAATCTGTTTTAGTTTATTTTGTAAGCCCACATACAACTTTGTTTTAAATGAATCTAATTCTAACTCGTTGTTAAGCGGTATATAAATATTTGTGTTTAAATCTCGATAAGCTCTATTCATAAATCCACTGCAAATACTGGTACACATAGGAAAAACTAACAAATAAAACAAGCAAAAACCGAACCACCGTAATAAGTTTGCACATAATTGTGTCCAGAATCGGAATATATTTTCACACTAGTTGTTACAATACAATACAATACAATACAATAACCTTTATTTTATTATGCTTTCTTTATATCTCACTGAGTTAGCTCTACTAATCGATCTAAACTGATCTAGTACATATATCAAGGGAACACAGAGAAAAAAGTGGTAAAATAAAATGAGAACCCAACCCACCTTGTCCGGATCCCAAATCCAAGATTGTTGCGAAAACAAGCGTTAATAGAATCAGGCAAGGATTCATTGCCTGTCGCCAAACACTTGAGCTGTAAAAAGGTGTTCTTCTTTAAACGGGCAAAACTACAGTGGAATATGGTCTGGCACAGCGATCGCAACGCACCTATCTCCTTTAGGTAAAACTGAGAATGCGTCACTGTCTTACTATGATAAGTCAGTGATGGTGATGGTGGCAGCAGTTATCGCATGAAAGAGCTGGGAATGTTTAGAATTTGTTCCTGTTGAATTTTTAACAACCAATATGATAGGCTTGTCATCTTTTGACAAGTGATTGTCAGGTCTTCAAGGACGTACCATGCAGTCACCAGTGATCTTTTGTTGTGGTGCTCTATTAGTTTCTTTAAACGCTTATATTTTATAAAGATTTTACTGTTTTTATTTTTCTAAATGTACATTACTTTAACAATGCTCTCAACTGAAGTCGAAATACTCAGAAAAATAGGTTCTTATATGTGTTGCCATCCAGCAAGAACCTAGTTGAATGGCCTTGCTCACCATGAGTCCTCCATAGCTCAGTGGTTAGAGCGTTTAACCGTCACCTGGAAGGTCATGGATTAGATTCCCGTTGGAGAGCGCAGAATTTTTGTCTGAGTATTTCGACTTGAGAGCATGCATTTCTTCATTTATTCACTTTATCCAAGTCGCTCATTCCAGTTACAATTTATCATATTTTCACTTTGACATATTTGGGCCTTGCTGGATAGCAGGACATAACGTGTTACATAAGAACCTAGTTATATGGCCTTGCTCACCATGAGTCCTTCATAGCTCAGTGGTTAGAGCGTCCAACCGGCACCTGGAAGGTCATGGGTTCGATTCCCGTTGGGGAGCTCAGAATTTGTTTCTGATTATTTCGACTTGTGAGCATTTCTTCATTTATAATATTTAAATTAGCCATTTTTGATCAATTCAAATGTATCTAGTGTTGTTAGCTGTAACCTCAACTGTTGCATTTGCCTATAATCTGTTTTAGTTTATTTTGTAAGCCCACATACAACTTTGTTTTAAATGAATCTAATTCTAACTCGTTGTTAAGCGGTATATAAATATTTGTGTTTAAATCTCGATAAGCTCTATTCATAAATCCACTGCAAATACTAGTAGTAAACTTAAGAAAACCAAAAGAACCAAGTAAAAACCGAACTCGCCTAATCCTTTCTTGTGAGCTACATGAGAGTATATCTCAATGATTGTTAGCTGTTAGCTGCACCTTACATTTAATTAGCTCACACATAATTGTGTCAAGAGTCTTAATCTATTTTCTAACTCGTTGTTTCACTAGTATGCTTTTTTTTATCTCGCGGTTGGCTCTATCGATCCAAAAATCTACAGATATCAAGAGAATAGAGGAAAAAAGTGGTAAAATTGTGAACCCAACCCGGATCCTAAATCCAAGATTGTTGCGAAAACAAGCGTCGATAGAATTAGGCAAGGATTCATTGCCTGTCGCCAAACACTTGAGCTGTAAAAAGGTGTTATTATTTTAACGAGCAAAAATCCAGTGGAATATGAGTTACTTAATATGGTCTGACACAACTATCACAACGTCACCTCTCTTTTGGGCAAAATAATTTCCTGTTGAGTGTGCTATGCTTGTCATCTTTGACTGACGATTGTCAGGTCTTAGGGTTAGGGTTAGCCACCAGTGATCTTTTGTTTGGGTGCTCTCTTCTACTGCCACTTTTAGTGCCAGTTTTAGTGGGGGTTTTACTTCCACTTTTAGTGCAAGTTCTACTGCCACTTTAAGTACGAGTTAGTGCGAGTTTACTGCAACTTTTAGTGGGAGTTTTATGGTGAGTTTTACTGCCACTTTAAGGCGGGAGTTAACCTGAATTTCAATGAAATTTTAAGAGGTTTAAAGAAGGGATAGAAGAAAAAAAAATTTTGGAACACCAACAGACAGTTGATAACCACGCGGGTGCTCTTGCGTGGTTATCAACTGTCTGTCAATTGTCAATCTACTAATTTTTAACTTCAAATTCTAATTTTAAAACTACAATATTTCTTATTTCCCTACATTTTACAACTCCTTTGAGAAAAACTATTTCCTCCCAAAAAAAAAAAAATCACCAAAAAATTTACAAAACATAGATTCATGTTTTAAGCGGAGAGTTTTTGGATTGCTTGAAACGTGAACGAGATATTTCCATGAAACCCATGTTAAGTGGCGGGAAAATGGCATTCAGGTTAACTCCCGCCTTAAGTGCAAGTTTTAGGGCGAGTTTTACTGCCATTTTTAAGTAATTAAAGACACTCTTACTAAAAGTGGCTGTAAAGTCATGACATAGTAAAAATTGCACTAAAGAGTTGCACTAGACAGTTCTATTTTTGGCAACGATTGCGCCTAGGGATGTTACACTAGACAAGGCTTCGTATTAATACTTTATCTCGCAGTGTTACCCAGTGTAGCAGCGCCTTTAGGTGAAGGGGTTAAAGGCAGATTGACCACGACAGGGTTTCCGACAGTGCAAGAAGATGCGATGTATTTTTAGCCACCGCACTATTCTCACTGGGCTCGCGCGAACAAACACCCTAATTTTCCATTCCACGGGCCCAGTTGCTTTGGGCAACAGCGTGCGTTACCGCCGTACATGTATATATTTAACTTCCCAGTTCAGTGTATTCTGTCTTTTTGTGAATTGATGGAGGACTGAAACATCGGCTACCCTCCCACCTCCTCGCATCGATGACCTCCGTTCCTGCCTGTTTGGAGCTCTCGCTCCCTCTCACCTCCGGAGTCGCCTCGTTCCCATAACTTAACAATACCCGGGGTGATTGGCAGCAAGGGCTCCGGTGGGAATTAGTTACTACGGACCTTCAGATTGGGGTACGAGTACGAGACCGAGTACAAGAACGAGTACGAGTACGAATACGACTTTCTACTTTCAAAACAATATTGTTCCCAGAGCCCCCGCTCTTCCCTGTGACTGACCAGTAGAAGTGTAGGTTCTGGCCGGAGATTGGCGTGACATATGATGATCTTGAGGATGAGCAATAGATTTAAAAAGTCGTACTCGTACTCGTTCTCTTGCTCGTACCCCAATCTGAAGGTCCGTATTAACCGGCCTACGCGCGCGAACATCTCGGGACGCGCGAGCTCATCCACCGCCACCAGGTGGAGCCTGGTGCGCGCGAGCAGTTTATTTGCATACGCGCGACGGCAAATTAAATGATAATTTCTTTTTTACCCAGACTGGAAAGTAGTAATGCCGAAATGTCGTTCGTTTAGTTTGACTTCCAATAGCGCTAAAATATTATTCATTTAATTTAATTTATTAACGTTTAATTTCCTTTATATACACTCAGGATTTAAAATCGTTTCTACCTGGCATGCATTTGTAAATACCAGGCTCTCGTTAAAGGAGCTATGTCACGATATTTTAAGTCATTTTTTCGAAGTGCAAAATCGCCTTTAAATTGAAGAAAGCCTCGAAATAGTTGTTTACTAAGGTAGAAAAACACCAAAGAGGTGATAATATACCAAACTGGAACAAGGATGGTTGAGGATGGACAGGATTAAGACGGATTACGAACGGCGAACTTGAAAAAAATTGCCAATTTTTTCAAGATGCGCCATCCGTGACGTAGCCCCTTCATTAAGTTAGTAGGGACGCGTGAAAAAGAAAAATTAGTCTCCGCCCCCTTCTTTCTCCAGTCCCCCGCGCGTTGGAACAAGCCGGTGTTTATTGCGCAAAAACTGAAGAGCAAAAATATATGGAAATTGCTATTAAAACTTAAAAATGCACTTAAAACATCATGATAATATTGCTACAAATCTTCTGAAGCTGTGCAAATTTGCCATAATGAATGTCACGGCCTGTGACGGGACGTTGGTCAAAAACGGGGACGCAACTGAAGGGTCCCAGTAGAATCGGGGGACTTGAGAGATCTGCTTCCCCAGCGCTATAAAACGTTAAAATAAAAAGCAACAATGTAAAAAGTGAACGTTGCTAGGTTAACAAAGTTCTCAGCTAGCCGCGCGCAGAAGGTAGACTGCTTCGATGGTTCTACGTTGGCACAGGGGGCCCTCACATCATAAATGAATAAAAGATTAATAACTTACCGATCTTGTGTTTTGTTGGCGGCCATTTTAAATACGCGGTCGGTTGGTGCGTGGTTTGGAAACGAGAATTAAACCGCGCGAGGTCTGGAGCCGAGAAATCTTCGGAAACCGAACATTTCTCGGCTCCAGACCTCGCGCGGTTTAATTCTCAGTTCCAGACCTCGCACCAGCCGACCGCATATTTAAAATGGCCGCCAACAAAACACAAGATCGGTAAGCTATTAATATTTTATTAATTTATGATGTGAGGCCCCCTGTGCGTTGGAGACGAGGAAAGACAATATAAATTAATACATTGATTTAGAAATGCGTTGTAAAAACATCATGATTGTTTGCCAAACCATTGGAGGAGATCTCATTCGTTTCGCCGTAATTTTCGGCGAATTCCAAGCCACCTTCAATGTGCTGAATTCTTGGTTCCCAGCTTAACGTGCTTAACGTACTGGAATCAACGTTTTCGCCCGTGCTCCGCCGCAGAAACACGCTTTGCAGAAGTTCCTTGGCGGACAAGCGAATCTCTCTGATCCTCCATAAATATAACACTGGGTTTACTGTTGAATTAATTAACACAACCAAGAGTGCCAATTCTGTTGCGTTTTTCAGCAATTTTGTAGACTGGCCGTAGATAATCCTGATTAACAATACGATCCATATCGGGAAATAAGCGGCCAGCAGGGCGCAATAGATGTATACCATGTTTGTTACGGATTTTCTGTATAGCGACATATCCACAACGCTTACATGTTTTGGCATGGAGTCCATCCCTGAATGGGTGCTTAATTGGTTTTGTTGACGGCGAAGTACTGTGTAAATTTTGATAAAAACGATAGATGTTACTAAAAAGCTTAAAGGGATAATTATTAAAACCAAAATGAAATAAAGTCGCGGACGAATAAGATAAGATGCTGACCAAGGGATAGATATTGTCCATATTATTACCACAACAACGAATGATCGTTTGTACGTAACAACCGCGCGATATCGCAGCTTTAAATGCAACGCCATAAACTTGTCCAAGCTTATATACACCATTGTTAGTAGCGACGCAACGGAAAGGTGCCCGGACGAAAAGTCATACACCAAACCAATGATACAACTTATAAGTTTGTGTTCGATCAACTTGTGTAGAGCAAACGAAGGCTGAACAATTAATCCCACGCTTAAATCTGAAAAAGCGAGGCTGCAGAGAATAACTTTTGACGGTAAGCCCATAGAAGGCGTGCGTCTAATAGCGAACAGAACTAAAAGGTTACCAAGAATCGCAGGGATTGAGAATACCAAGTTGATACATGCGGTTATTACGCCCACCGTGTCGTGATTATCTGCCTCGAGGTAAAAGTCGCAAATGTTGAAATTTTGCTTCATGTTTTTGCCCGTTGTGACAGCGACTGGTGCAGCTGTTACATTAGCCATGCTGTAAAATTGGCCGAATATCTTCGTCGAGAAACGATGGTTACCCAAATATGTTCTCGTAAGACAAAAGGCGTTTAAACTGACTCATCTGCTCGATACTTTGGATCCAAACTGAAAAGCTAACATTGTGCAGATAGTGACTTAGCAGGTGTAGAAAGTGACAGAAACTCCCGGGGGGGGTACTTCACCCATGTTTTGGTATAGGGGTGCCGCTGAGGGTTTGAAACCCTGACTCTAGATCTGTTTAGGACAAAAACAACTAAAAAACCCCTAAAATACCTACCCTGTGTAGGACAAAATCCTCGATTTTAGGGCCCTGTTTAGGACAAAGGACAAATCATGCATACACTCTTGTTTTGCACATTTTTAAAGTGTTTTATTGGCAATTGCAATTTAGCGAATCACGTTTGACTGATACGCGGCAAACGTCTCCGATCTCGGATGCTAAATACTGTATAAACCATATTTTTATGACGACAATCGTGCAGCCATACCCTGTTTAGAACAGGTTCAGACCCTGTTTAGGACAGACTCGCATAAAATTATATAACCTGTCCAGGGCAGAGAGGCCAAAAACCATGCCCTGTCCAGCGGCACGTCCCCGTATAGGCCACATAAGGGAGTACCCCCCTCCCCCGGGCAGAAACTCTTGTTTCCTCTGAAAGCTTCGCCCTTCACACCAACTTGCTATACATTCACCTACCGCTGCACCTGCCAAAACATTTGCTTTGCATTTGTCAACTGGTAAAAAAAATATTTCCCTATTTTAAACCATTTCACTCCAAATCGAGTTAATAGTGTCAAGGCTTGGGTCTTTTTATGTGGTTTTATCTTTTCAGTTTATGGTTTCCACTTCATATATCCGAAGCTGGCTGCGATCAATGAAGGTTCAAACGGCGAAAGATGCAAGTATCATTTTTCAATCATCTTCTGAATACCTTATATTATATTAGGTAGCTTATCTTTTATTTAACCCTTTCACTCCTAAGAGTGCCAAGTTCAAAACTGAGGAAAATATCTTGAATTTTACGTTGCAAAATTGTCTAAAACAAACGGTACCACATGAAAGTACTGCTCAATAGCTTTCATTTGAATGGTCACACACTAGGGTTTCATCCACAGACTCAAAAGGTACAACCACATTTATTGACTCAAGGTTTATTGACTCTGGGAGCGAAAGGGTTAAAAAGTGCTTCTTCACTTTTCACTTTAACGTATATTCCAGTGGACTCGCCTAAACAAACTGTTTCTGTTGTTTTTCTTATGAAAACGAATGTCAATATTCTACGCAAAAAATTGCTTAATTCCCTAAAAGAAGATTGTTTGCGATGCCATGTTGTAATTAAAAAAACAAATTTATAAAATGTTTGCTGATTTTCTGAATTTTAAATTACGCAGAAAGTGCATGGGCAAACAACAAACAACTCCAGATCATACGTGTTTGAGTTTATTAGGTTACAGGGTATTTCATTAAATTTATTACATCTTTTCAAATCAAACTTCCATATACAAACTCTTAATCAACAATTGCAATTGAACTTCACTTTCAATTTATCTTATGACAAAATCCACATAATCTTCTATAAAAATCATTCAAATCAGATCAGTCCAGCTTAAGCATTATTTTTATTTAATTACAACATTAACTCAACTGCCCTACAAAGGTTTTTGGTACATTGCCCCGCGCGTGGTATTAAAATTGGTTTTCGTTTTTAAAATTAATTGTTAAATTGATTGTGCTCCAATTGACCAATGTGCATCTTCAATTATAAAAGTACTGGTTGATATACCCTGAGTGCCAGAGGGATTTTTTTCCTTTTTCCTTTGTGCAAACTGTAAGCGGCTAAGCCGCGACAACGAGCTCTTCGCGTCGTCCTCCGGCATCGCGCTTTCGCCCTTTCTTCGCTCCTTTTGCGAAGAAGAAAAACCTCTGGCACCCAGTGTATGGTTGATAAGACTTGGTCGCATACTCTTCACCAAGACTCTACCGTCTTGATCATTTTAGTTTGTTACTTTTTTTTAAATTAAGTCAGTTACCAGATGCATATAGAAAAAGCACTTCAATTTGTTAATTAACTCGAAATTTGCTCATAACATAGCAATTACAAAGCACTCGCTCTGATTGGCTAGAGAGAGCTAGTAGTATTTGAGTTTCATTCTATATCTTTCTGGATGGTAAATAATGAATTTCTTCTGAACATTTTTATTCATTTTTCAGCGGCTTCCCCAAACATTGCGAACATGATCGAAGTGATTGATACACAGAAAGCGAACCGCATTTTACCTTCTGGCAGAAAAAAAAGACTGAAACCAACTCACGACCTGGCTGTCGACAATGTTATGTTTCAAAATCGTGGAACGCGTTTTAGATTTGTATTTTATCTCCCCTTTAAGAGAAGTCTGTATTAATCAGATTATAATAAAGTCCCTTTCTCGTCATCTGTTCCTAAAGAAATTGTCGGTGCTTTGAGCGGCGTGTGTATTCATCGAGTTCTAAACTCGATTCTGAATCGAATGCACTTGAGATGTTGAGAGACTCGGCCTGCTTCGGTTTACATTTTCGCTTTACGGTCCATTGTTTCACACTGTTGACCCGAAACCTGGTTTTCACTACGGACGCAAGCACTAACGCAGACATATAAGTGCAAACGGAAGCATAAAAAAGCGCAAGCACAAGAGTTAGTTCAAACACTTAGAAATGCATGTAACTGCTAAACCACGAGTAGGAAGAAGGCGAGGCCGAGAATGGAAATCATTGCAAAACTAAGTTTTAGTTGATGCAAGATTTAATATGAAAATATATACAATATTTCAAATATATTCCAGAGTCATGCATGTAGTGTCACAAGGATGTTAAAATCACAAGGATTACAACATTTCACTCGATATATTCTTGTGCCTGTGCTTATACAGTTGAACCTTCCATAAGCGAACATCCTTGCGACCAGAAAAAGTTTCCAGTCTCAGGAGAGGTGTCCGCTTAGTCCTCCTATGGGAGGTGTCCGTTAGTGGAAGTTAGTGCTTGAGGTTTATGCTTTCGCTTATGCTTGCGTCGCTAGAGTGAAAACCTTTCTAGACTTCCTTAAGCTGGTCCAATGCATTCTATAAATGTCTTGGTCCTTGAATGTTCCATTGGCTCTTCGCTCGCGCTCGGAGTCGGCGCTCTGTTATCAACTCTCGCTGGCTTTAAACTACACGGAATAACCTCAGAAGCAGCTGCCCGGAGCTCCTTTATCCTCCACAAATACACTGCAGGATTCACGCTCGAATTTAGGAAAATAAAAGTCAATGTTAATTGTGTAGCTTTTTGGATGGCAGCTGCTCTGCCTACGGTCGCTACTCGTATCAGCATGACCAACCAGGCAGGAAGATAAGCGATAACCTGCGCGCAATACAAGTATAGCATGCTACGCACAGAGTTTCTGTATCGTGCTATATTCACAGGGCTTTCAACAGTGGGTTTCGCATTGGCTGAATATTGCAAGCGCGTTCGCTGTCGACGAAGAACGAAGCGTATCTTTGTGAAGGCGATGAAGGAGATCGAAAAGCACACTGGGATAACAGTTAAAACAAAAATACAGTAAACCTGTACTCTCACAAAGAACGATACTGCCCAAGGGATTGCAAACATCCAAATCGAGCTTACAACGACGATTGAGCGTTTTTCGGTCACCACGATGCGGTATCGCATTTTAAGTTGAGCAGCCATACATTTGTCTATACTAATTGCCATCATGGTCATAAAGGAAGCGATCGAGAGATGTCCCGAAACGAAATCAAACACAACACCCACGACACAGCGAGGTAGCCTGCCTTCAAGCAGAATTTTCAACGCGAAGAACGGTTGTGCAATCAGGCCGACTCCCAGATCAGCGAATGCGAGGCTGCAGAGAAGAATCTTAGTGGGGAGCCATAGAGCTGTTGTTCTTCGAATTGCGATAAGGACCAAGGTGTTCCCGAGAATGGCTGACACCGACAGAGCCAAGTTAATGCATGCAGTGAAGATATCCACAACATCTGTTTTACCTTTGACGTAAAAGTCACAGACGTGAAGAGGTTGATGACTCGCGGAGTTGGAAGTATTGTTCATGGCGAACGCAACTAAATCTTTAAATTTTCCGTGTTTTCTGTTCTTCTGATCTAGCTGCTTATAGGTTCATCTTGCACAAAATACCGCGGATAAAGTGTCTATTTTCAAAAAGGAAATGAAATAAATGAGCGCCGTCTCTCAACAACAAACACGGTATTGTTAACATTAAGTATTCAAATTGGTTGGCTCAAATGAAGTTATAAAAGTAAGGGAGCAAACAAGAAAAGTAGGTGTTTGTCTGTAGAAGTGTTTTATGCAATTAGCAATTGTACATAGTCATCGCGGCTTTTTTTTTTCTTTATTGCAAAGGTGTTACTGCCTATTAGTGGATATCACACCTTTTACTCACCTTTTACAATATATTATCCGACACACCTGCTAAGGAGTGGACCATTTAACTGCTGAGGGGGTGGGGGGGGGGGGTGATTTGGTATAGGCGCGAATATAGGCGCAATAATTGTTTTTTTCTCGCAGCATGTGTGTACATGATATTTTTTTCTGAAGTTGCATGTGTCAGCCCATCAGGTAGTGCCTTGCAGGAAAAACGTTTTTCTGTACAAATGTGCTTGCAGGACCAGGACCACCAGGACCACCAGGACCCACCCACCTTCCCTCAGAAGTTAAATGGTCCACCCCCTAACCTATTACCTAGGACACTGAATTGGCTTATTATTGAGAGATATTATGTTAATATAAGTCAGTGACACAAGCTAACACTGCAAATTTTTTTCCCGAGTTCTCCCACCAACAGGAGTCGAACTTGACCTTCCGCACACCGGTCGGACGCTCTACCACTGAGCTACAGGAGACTCGTAGGAGCTTACTCCATATAACTAGGTTCAAATGTGACGAACATCCCACATACTGCTAGGATTAGATTTGTCGATGAGTGAGAATAATGTGTGGAAAGATAGAAATGATGGTGTATGTTTAAAATATAGCCTGGCTTATTACTAAAAAAAAAATGCTGAAATTGCAGTCAGGAATAGACATTAAAATCTAAAATGTGTTTGATGCTGGCTTATTACTGTTCGTCAACAATTAAGACGGATTCCGCTCAACGTTCGAGCAATAAGTGCAAAAATTAATTACTAAAAAACTACTCATAGCACGGTAACATTTTGAATACTATTTGAAACATATCACTTTAATTCACTTCTCCAAGTGACCCCGCAATTAAATTCTCAAGCATTCTCGAGAAAATTAATGTTGAACCTCGTAAAAAATGATAAAAACGCACGCCATTTTGTTTTGAACTGACATGAAGCGTCTTTTTAATTAAAATATGTAATGACTTCTCTCGCGGGGTCAGCTTGGGAGCTAATTTATCGATAATTTCTTCTTGACTGTATTCAAAATGTTACCGTGCTATGAGCATTTTTTGGTAACTTAATTTTTTGCACTTTTTGCTCGAACGTCCAGCGGAAATCGTCTTAACCGCGATCATCAACTAATTTCATTTTCGCAATATCAGTACATTTTCATGAAGACCGCGCGCAGGTGACAAGAACAACTGCCGGCAAGAGAGGATGATCTAAGAGAAGGATTCCCCGTGCCCCATGATATTTTTTTTTGAAATCTTGAATAGTTTCGGGCCATGCTGTTTTTATTTCCTTCTGATCGAGGCTCCGACATCACGATACTCGAACTGACCAATCAGGTAGCCCTCAGCTATGGACTGAAGCTAAAAATAGATTTCCAAGTATTATCACTGGAAGAGTCCCATGTGTGGGGGAATACCGGAGCTGCCGAAGACAATTGTCAACTGTTCGCGCGATACTGTCTTGATCAGCAACCCAATTCTCATGCAAAGGGTCAATAGAGAGGGATTATTTCAAATATTAAATCAGATAAGTGTCTATTATTCTTGGATAGTAACTAAATCATCCTGTTTCTGAACCTTTCCATTTAAACCCATTTTAATTTTAAGTAAAATAATTTTAGCTTTATATATATCGAAAAATTTAATGTCGTCCATTTGGTTAGTTGGATGCATGGGTCTCTCTCCCGTAACCCCTTCTTAATCTAGTGTTCAACAATATCACGGACAGAAACTAATTATATTATTATTTTTACTCGTCGAAAGTATTTTCACAAACGTCCTCCATTTCACTGTGTATAAGTATAGCATTAAAATCAAAGCTCAGCACACAATGGTTTTAATTAATTTGCCACACCGTAGAACATACCATTTAAAGGGACACTGTCCCGGCGTATTTGCTCAAAACTGTTATAAATGCATGAAATGGTCCCTAAATCTATGAAATAAGAACTTAATAAACTCTAACTAAATGATCAAAAGCAATTTCTTCAAGAAATTCCATACTGCAACAAAATGTTTGCAAAATTTCAAAGATTTCCGAGCCAAATTTGAAACTTTGGAAAACCGACATCCTGACGTTTTTTCAAAAATCCATATTGCAATCCATTTCCATCCTCGCTGTCGTTCGTCATCCTCACTTCCTAATGGGTTCCTGTCATTTGTCGAGTGTTATTCTACAGAATCAAACCATTATTGATCAACTTCCTATGATCTAGATATGTTTCTGAGCTTCCCAAAATCATGCTAAAATCAGGACAGTGTCCCTTTAATGGCACTAAAAAATGACGTAACTGTTCTATTGATTTTAAATTTGTGAAAGCCGCTGTTTTTTTAAATATAAAAACTTTCTCAAAACAAGAATTACTTAATTACTTCTGAGAATACAAAACACGCAGACAGAATTGATGATATCGAGGGGACTGGAGAGAGGGGCCTCCTCTCCCCAGTTCCCTTGCCTATTTTCCCACTCCCCATCCTTCGCACGGCTCCCCTAACCGAACACCTACTGACAAACTAATATTTACAGCATTGGCTTAAAAAGAGGCAAATGTAACGTATCACTTACTTGGTGACCTGCAATTGGACGTTATCTATGCGCAAATCAATATGATTTAGTTACAGTAATCTTGTATGCTCGTTGGTTAATTTTAATCATCAAACAAAAAGACGGAAAAAATTGTTCCCACGATCCTCGTCAACATCCTTTGAGACAATTAGTCGGCCGTCCCTTATTGAAAAGTTGTCAAAATAACTGTGGATCCGTAGCTGTTTTGTTTCCTTGGTTTTAAGAGTTATTGCGGTTTTTAATTGAGTATCGTAAGACGAAAACAAAAGCAATTACAATGGCCAATCACAACAAATGTAAATAGCAAAACGAACTATATACACGTAACCGGCGCCAAGCGCGGGAAAACTCGTGTGACCAAGTCGTTTTGGTTTTGCATCTGATTGGTTGAGTAACTATTATAGGTGGCGCGAGCTTTTTAAACCAATCACACAGAACGCAGTAAAGCAAGATCAAAGCAATTCTGGAATATTTTCGACACTCAATTGAAAAGCCGCGCTAACTAACTCTCAGTTCAAAACTTTCAATGGCATTTCCCGATGCGTTTCGCGTCAGTGATTTCGGGATTAACCCCGCGATGATCTCTAACGCAGTGGCTCGCAGCTCGTCCATTCTCCACAAATACAAGATGGGATTTACTGCCGAGTTCACGAGAACGAGGGTCATCGTCAGCTTAGTAGCTACTTCCAGAGTCTCTGTACTTCCGTAAATCGTGCGCACTAAAATCACTACCCACGAGGGAGTGTATGCGATCAACAATGCACAGTAAACAAACAACATACTGTTAACAGACTTCTTGTACCTGGAAATCTTTAGGGCGTTGGCTCGGCGCAAAGATTCGATCTGCGTTTGATTTTGGAAGCTTCTCTTCTGCTGGCGAAGGACGAGGTGGATTTTGATGAACGCCAGGGAGGAGATGACTAAGCACAAGGGCATAATCGAAAGGATTAACAGGAAGTAGAGTTTAGAATACCAAATATAGGTGAGAGACCAAGGTAGTGCGATAAGCCGAATGAGAACTACAAGAAATAGCGAGCGCTTCAGTGTGACGACGGCTCGGTAGCGTAGTTTTAAATGAAGCGCCAGGAATTTATCGACGCTGATAGACATCATGGTGAAAAAGGACGTGATGGAGAGATGCCCGGACAACAGATCGAAGACCAATCCGACGAAACATTTCGTGAACTTGTCCGTGGACAACGTTTTCGCGGCGTACAATGGATGCGCGAATAATCCAACACCTAGGTCTGCAAAGGCAAGGCTTCCAAGGAGTACTTTAGATGGCGCAGCAATTGAAGATGTCTTGCAGATGGCGAGCAATATTAGAACGCTCCCCAAGATGGCAGGGATAGCAGATGTAATAATAACAACGGACGTAGAAATGTCTAGAAAAGTGATTTCCGATTGCACTAATTTGAACTCACAGTTGAATTGTAGTCCAGCTTGCGGAGTAGAAAAAGAGTCTTCGTTCAACGAGGAAACGTTGGCCATGTTGAAATTGATTGATTGTTTACTGTGTATAAAATCTGAACTAACAATCTTGCAATACTTCCTCTGACTACTAGAATATTTTTAGTGGAAACCCTAAACAGTACCGAGATTATAAATCCTTATGTAGCTGTGCAGAACAAATTCATCATGCTCTCGATTCCCGACGACTTTAAAAAAATACAATGATAAATTTGCCTTATGTAACACTTGTTTAAATACACAAGTTGTTCAGGTTTATAGGAAGCTCAAAATTAATTTACAAGTCAAAAGAAATCGCGCGCTAGCTGTTCAAACACACTGAATGAGTACATAGAATATTTAAATATTACTCCAGTCGAATCGGTAATAAATTGTTTAAAAAATAAACCAATTTTAACCGGCGTTGTGGCACTAAATTTTTGCGGGAGTTATTTGCGGATTGGCAATTTTTATTTTATTTTGCGAGATCTAATTTTTGCAATTGGCAGAGATTGGATTTTCGTGCAGAGGGTTATTTTTTTGCGATTTTCAGCAAGTCGCTTACAGTAAAAAATAAAATATATTCGTAATACAACGTAATATTGTTTGCTTTTTGATACATAGGTAAAACAACGTAGCGTACCTTTTTAATTATTAGTCTAATACAGTATACATCTTATTCTGCTGTGGTTCATGATTGCTCTAAGTCTAATAATGGTCGAAGCAACAACAATGTACATGTATACCCGGCATCAGTTGATGAACATGGACGATGTCTAATATTTTATATAATTTCAAAAGTGGAGTACATTTCTGCGGAATATTTTTTTTGCGTGAATATATTTTTGCCGGAACAATTTTTGGACGTTCCTGCGGAAAAAACGTAAAAATTAGAACTCGCAAAACTTTAGTGCTAATGTCAATTCGAAGTTTCGCTTTTTTAATTAGCAAATTTGATAGATTTTATGATCCCGGGTTTCGATATTTTCTCATAAGCGGCAGTGTGTACACAAAAAGTAATTACAAAATCCTGGCTACCGGACCTCTCTATTGTCGTCCGAGCTATGCATAACTTTATTAAATTATGTTGTTTTGAAATATTAAGATTATTTATCTCCCATTTAAAGAGGGACGTATGATTAGAGTACATCTTGATTTACTCACTATATTTAAAAAACCTGACTGTTGATCTATTGTCCAAATAAGGAAAGAATTTATTTATTATTATGTATTTATTTCCAAAAATCAGCAATCAGCATACAAACATTTACTAACTCAAAACCATTTACGACGTCTTCCTTTACTCAAGGAACCTCAGGCACACTTTTTCTGTAAAAAATAGTTTATTTGATATATTTCTGGTGACAAGAATGGCTAAATGGACCAAATTTAGCACACCGCCATTTTACAGTTTTCTACTTAGTTACCAGGCCTTTGAGCGTAAGCAAGGCTTGAGTTGATCATGACTTTGTTTTGATATAAAACTTCTTGCTTTTCAAATGTAAATCCAACCTCGTTCCCAGGGTCTTCTCGTTTTTCACGATGACGGCTGACATTTCTCTATCATTTCAAGGTCTCCATCATTTCGAGGTCAACTCAAACCTCGCTATCATACAGAGGCCTGGTTACATTTAACAGAACTGTAAATTGGTCTAATTGGTATCCCGTCCTGGGTTACTTTCAGGTTACATTTGTGAAAGTAAACTCTAGATCTACTGTTGGACTCATGTCCTGAGTGTTAACTGACGTGTCGGAGGATCGCTGTAATATATCCCGTCCTCCAGAAGCCTGATAAACTCCGTCGCTCCAAGCGTGGTTCCTCCCCCCACCCCCCTGTAGTTTACTTTCACAAATGCAACCCGAAAGTAACCCAGGACGGGATACCGAAACCGGCATACCACCTCAGGGATTGTAACCGAAGAGCGGATTACAATGCACTTGCATGTATTTACGGTTCTAGGAAACATCGTTAAAAAGTCTTAGCTAAAGTTATCTCATGCTTTTCCGAAAGCTCGACGATTGGCTAGAACGGAATTCATCTTTTACAACATTAATTGCTTTCAAAGTAATACAGGTGGATAACAGTTTAACAAAAGACTAACGCAGGTTGAAATTACAGTTCAACGCTTATTACAGTTATGATCTGACAAGAACGGTTTACGGCTAAGTGAACAAAACAACGTTAACAGCTACTAGTTACGGTCAATGAACCGGAACATTAACCTGCAACTAGGCACTTGGAATTTCTACGTATAGTAGGCTTTTATAACATTTTAGAGCAGCGAACAACATAATCACATAGGTTCGACTCCTGTTGGGGGAACTCGTAGTAGTATAGGAGTATAGCTTGTGTCACTGACAGAATAATATCTTTCTCAACATAATCACTATTTCTCTCCTCGCACTAGAAGAATTTTCCGAAATAAAATCAGTTAAAACGTGTAAGTCATTAAAAAATCATTTCCCTCTGAAAAAAAAAATTATTCCAGGTCTCAAAAGAGAGAACAGTTTATGTTGCGATCCCCAATCAGTTATTTGGTATCCTGATTAATTTTCAGTAGCGGAGATAATTCCTACATTTAATCCAACGAGGTAAGATTTATCTCTTTCATAAGAAGGAATGTCAGGTAACCTATTTCTTGATAGCCAGGAATAAAACAGACAGTTGTCTATACTAAACGCAATTAACTTCAAATTTTGCGTTCATTGTTGAAAACATAAAAGTTGAATTTGACAAACATTCATTGCTGTCAAGGTGTTTTTCAAGTTATTTTATATATTTTTTCCATCAATCTTCCAAACCCGCTATACAGGTTTAAAGTAATAACATCTATAGTCACGTCGGTTAAGCTTCTGTTTGCTGGTTTACATTATTCAGAAACTGATACACCTCGCGAGAAATGAAAAGAATATATGCCTGGTGTCATAAGATACCTTGTAGACGTCATTCTGTCTAAGAAACATTTAAAGGAGAATTGATTTCAATTCAATCCGGATCGAAAATTAAGCGGTCACTTCTATCAGGCGGTCAGTTGGCTATTTCCCGAGGGTGACCGCTTAATAGAGGTTTGACTGTATAACAAAATTTCAGAGAATAACGTTTAACTTCTTGCATTGGTGATTAAAAGAGGACAACAGATGAGTTTGTTTTTGAGATCCATACGAAAAGGAACCCAGTGCAACTGTCCAATAATGAGGGTGACAGTGACTGTCCTTGTAATGACGCCTGTGTGGGTACTCGCAGACGCGCGGCGCATTTTTGAAGACGCGCGCGTACTATAAATCTACTAATCTAAGAAGAAGAAGAAGAGAAATGAGACAACTGTATCCAGAGATCCCACCCATGCAGTAAAGAATAGTTTATTGACGGCATAGCTCATCTTTGGTTTAAGTTACACATTTGTTTAATCAAGATAGTGAGCAACGTATACAGCTTGGTCGCGTTGTGCAGTTACCTCCATTCAATGTCTCGTCCATGACCTGTATGGATAAGGAAGAGAAGACCCTTATTAATTAATGAAAATAGTTGAAAAGAAGAAAAGGAATCACAGATGATTACTCTCCATTAATTCATGATAGTCATGACAGTCGAGGGAACAATTGCCGGTTTTGACAAATCTTCGTGTAGAATAAAAGATAAGAGATATGAGATATTGATTCTTATTCCTCGAAGAAGGACAGTAAAACGGCCCGAAACGTAGAACATTTTAAGATTTTAACCTCAGAACAATCCTGGAAAGGAACAAAGAAAACATTTTTTTCGTGTAAGCACTTCGTGGATAATTTTCAGAATCTTGTTATCCAATCAGAAACGAGCGCGAGCACTCACAAGTACTCCGAAAGCAATCGCGCCAGCAAATACGTCATGTTGCTTAGAAACTTCGGGTACGAATTCCCGTTTCTGAGGCGGGATTTCGCCATCAACTGGTACTTGTTCATCCGACGGATTAGATAGTTACCAGTTGCCCCGTGGAGATTTATTCTCGCGCGTTGCGTGGCTATTTTGTGGAGTAATTCTCATTCTGATTGATGTCATGAGTCGATAACTTGAGCATAGAGCGGCAGACAAACCAAACTATTTACAATTACAGAACAAACGCAAACAACACAACGAGCCATTGAGAACTCGAAGTAAATACACGTAACCAGTGTGACCAAGCCGTGATTGGTGTTAGTTTTGCATCTGATTGGTTGAATAGGTGACGTAATTTTTTTTAACCAATCACAGAGCGTAGTAAAGGAAAATCAAAGCAATTCCGGATTACTTTCGTCGTGTATAGAATTTTCGGTTTATCTTATGAAATCTTCGAGTCATCTTCGGGTTGTCGCCGAAAGGCCTCAGGTAGTAATCTTCGTGAATCTTAGGGGGCAATATTATTTTTGCCCTCTATGAATAAAAACTAAAGAGAATTGCCCTCTGTCTAAACCGATCAGAATTCTGCAGTTCTGCTCTCTATGTTATAGTGAGGGCAAGCAACCTCGTTCCCAGGGTCTCTTTTCTTCCCGCCAATCGATTGCTTTTGGCGGGAAGAAGAGAGACCCTGGGAACGAGGTTGCGAGGGAAGCTGTTAAAACTTATCCCACCTGTGTTTACCAAAGCACTTCGTACACGTAGTTGTCGTAGTCTCTGCCGACCCCGTTCCAACAGTTGGTGGACGGACCGTGCGTCTTGTAAGAATCCGTGTCAGATACCCAACACTCGCCGAAAAACTGAATGGCGAAGAACTTCTTGCCGGCCTTTTTGGCAGCTTGATAGCACATCTCAACTAAAATAAATAATGCAATAACATCACACTTAAATTTTCGATCGATCAGCAAGCCAAAACTATTTTAAGTGGTATACCCCCCTCCCCCCCCCCCCCCCACCCCTTACCCCTCCCCCGAACACGTTTAGGGATCATATGGCAAACTCTGTATGGATTTGCCTGATTGTTTCAGATAAAAGTAAAAGTAAATTTAAATTTCTGCTTTAGATGTTAATTTGTGGTTCTACAAACTTTTACCCCAATCTTTTCAGATTTTTCTCCTATAAAGTGAATGCTAGGGGGAGGGGGAGGGGGGCAATTTTGCTCCTTTTGAGCATATACACTCAGTCCTGTGAGACTCAAATGACAAAGGCCATGGCAGCCATGTTGGTGTACCTAACAAAAGAAGTTAATTAACATTTTTGTTAGGGTACACCAATATGGCAGCTGTGACGCCAAGTGCAGACGCTCTATAACCTCACTCTAAACTGATTCGAGCCCTGGCACCCATCTAGACTCATCCCCAGTCATCGCGCGCCTCGTTTTGGATAGACTATGTCAACGTATACTTACCCCCGTGGGGGAATTCCATATAAAAGTGACGGAGATGATCGTCGTACCTTTTAGGGGTTAAAATTCGTAATTTGGTACCTCTAAGGGTGTTAAGACGAAATCCATTAGAAAATCGAGTAATATTTCTGGCCAGTGGACAAAAATCTTGTACTACGACGCCATACGCTTTCACGCTTAAACTAGACATTCATGAGCCATATCTTAACGGTATTTACCAAATAATATAACTCCACAATCCTTAAATTGCTTTCCACCTTGAGTTTGCTCCCGTGAATTGGTTCAGTTGAGAGGTGGCAGCCATGTTTAACAAAAACATGGCTGCCACCTCCCATGACTCAACCCATTCACGGGAGGAAACTCAAGGCGGAAAGCAATTTAAGGATTGTGGAGTTATATTATTTGGTGAATACCGTTAAGGTATGGCTCATGAATGTCTAGTTTAAGCGTGAAAGCTTATGGCGTCGTAGTACAGGATTTTTGTCCACTGGCCAGAAATATTACTCGATTTTCTAATGGATTTCGTCTTAATATCTAAAATGACCACTGCTAGAATTTCCCGGGTACCGTTTTGCTGGGAAAATAATAGGATATGAACTAGTTTTGTTTTAGAATTGTACCTCTTAGGGGTGAAAATTAATTTGACCCACCCACAAGCAAAATTATTCTATCCTTTCAACCTCGTTCCCAGGGTCTCTCATTGACGGCGGGAAGATGAGAGTCCCTGGGAACGAGGTTGCTATCCTTTAAGGCTTGCTTTCAAAAAATGTTTTGAAGATCACCCTATCTCTTTTATACTAATGGGAGTTCCCCCTCCCCCTGGAATGTACCCGTCTTCTCCATGTGAAACCAATTGATTTTCATGCGGAAGTTAGCCAGCAGCTTCATGGTACGACCGTCACCCGTGTCACGCCAGCAGCCAAGGTCATTCCACGGAGCAAAGCGATAAACAAAGTTGTGAATTTCGTCGCCAACACCTACAACGTCAAAATAAACTTGGCTAATTTTAGAATAAAAGGACCCAAATGAGGCCCTAACTTGTGGGTCAGGAGCGGCAAGCATTTTTACAGGTAACTGGTAATGCGTAACAGGTAACGGATAAGGGTTAGGTTTAGGGTTTGGATTAGAGTTAGAGCTACGGTTAGCGATACATTTTCATTTCATGTTATCGTTATTACCTAGTACAAAGTTCCAAATTACGACGCCTCTCTAGCTCTAACTTATGCTCTATCTTCATACAGCGATCCTGTTATCGAGCACTTACCCTGTAACCGTTATTTCTAAAACTGATCACTACGTCGTCAGTTTGTTTTGTTTCCGCACCCCACCCCCTCCTACTGCTTACAAATGGTTTACAATCAACTCTCACCACTGTAAGGCGGACAGCTCCTAAAGCGGACATAGATGGCTGGTCCCGGCCGAATTACACATGTTTGTCCGTAACTAAACTCTCGTTAAGGCGGACAGTGGACACTGTTTTAGCAAAATTCTGGTGAAAAATTAATGGCGGTGGCGGACACTAGAAGTACATCATTTTTGTTGCACAATCAATAACTTATAGGCCGGATATTATTTCAAATTGACCCACTGGTGGACTTACCGTTCACTTTGCATGAATCAAACTGTAAAATAGCTTTACTGATCAGCTGATCCCTTTGAAAGGGACTGAATATATGCAATTGTAACTTGCCTTTTTAAAGATCTCGTTCTAGTTTTGATGTGACGGATTTCTATAGTGTCAAGTTATATTAACCCTTTATAAGGCGGACACCTCTCTAAGGCGGACAGTTAGAGCTGGTCCCGAGGGTGTCCGCCTGAGAGAGAGTTGACTGTATTTATGGTTGTACAGCTCACCGTCTGTGCATCCTTTCCCATGACCATGTTTATCATATGGCGGTCTTGGACGATCATCTCCCCAGCACTCTCCATAAAACTGCACCCCGAAATGCTTGTAACCGCGCGCGAAAGCACGCTCGGCACACTTCGTCACAATTGATCGCATGTTCCACCAATCGATTTCCTTTCGGAGGTTAGCGTAAAGTTTGTTGAAAGCCCGGTCTTCCTGGATATCTCGGTAGCACCCAACCTCAAGGATTTGAGGTACACCTGCAGTTCAAAGGGAATAAAATGTACTGGCCAATCTGCTGTGTTACTGTGCGAACCAGAAAAGCGTGAACACTTTGATTTAACTTAGACATGTCAATTGTTTATCTACCAATCAGATGCGAGATCAAAATAAGAATTGAAATCTTTGTGAATGGATTCATGAGTTGTTACAATTTATTAATAAACTTAAACTTAAAACATTCTTTGTGTGTATGGCCTAGGAGTTGTTCCCCACCTGTTTGCAAACAACTGACACCCGCGTCTCGCTTGTGATCGCAACTGTTCTGTTCCCACCCCTGATGAGGACAGTCTAACAATGACCTCTCTTTCCCAGTGCACATCATCTTATTCAGCCATACAGGCCCAGTTCCCTGGCCAAACTTTGCACGGCTTGCCTATTGGATGAATACGCACGTTTAACATTCGTAGTAAACAAAAATTGTCTTAAGAATAAGTCATAAATTAGCATAAGGTGTGGTAGAAAATCAAAAAACTAGCAACGGAATCGCATCACGGACGATACTAAACGTGTGTTTGAATGTTTTTATCAGTCGTTACCTTCTATTTCGGACTCTTATCTGTCATCAGCTTTTTCAAAACAAGGCCAAACTACGTGTATTAAATTCTTGGTGGCCACTTAATAGGGGTAAAAACAAAAGAAGAATCCTCATCGGGATGGCCAAAAGGTGGCCGTGGCCGCTTAATAGGGGTTTTATTTACAGTATCTTTATACTGACAATAGTTTCGGGACTTTGATAACTGGCCGCTTAACAGAGGGCGGCCGCTTAATATTGGTTCGACTATAGTAAAGTCGGACGGGTTTTCATACTATCCCCTATTAAGCGGCCACTTTCATTTCTCCGAGGGTGGCCACTTAATAGGGGTTCGACTGTAGCTGGTAAACCCATCTAATGCAACCCTTGCCTGATAAATAGCTTTCAGGAATCCCATCTGCTCGCAGACTACCGTTGCGTCTTCATATGACCATCCATCGTCACAAATTGTGCCCCATGTCCCTTCATGTTGAACTTCCACTCGACCCTGGCCCACATGAGGTGCATCTGGTGGTTGTACAATCCTGATGACTTTTTCTGCCAATAAATAAATAAAAGATAAAGAAATAATAAATATTGGTCTGATGCTGTGTGCAAAATATTTTGATTTGTGTCTAAAAATAAATGCGTTGAATGTTGTTATCAACACTGAAGGACAAAAATAAGAATCTTCAATACCAATGTCAAGGTACTTTTTCTTTACGGATCAGAAACCTGGCCATGCAACACATTGGCGCAGACGTGTGTTGACTGAGATGAGGAAGGGAGGCTATATTTGGCACTGAATACGGTGCAACATGCGCAGAAACATGGAGAGGGATTGTCAATGGGCTATGCTCCACCGCAGAGTAAACAGGCTTAAGTATTAAGTAATAATAATAATAACGTTATTGAAGTGTCAAGTAGTATAGCAGTTTCCCCCTAAGTAAGGACACTGTAAGTATTTGGTTATGTTGTAACCCGCGACGCAGCGGTACAAGTGAAGATAGCACGAAAAAACTGAGCGGCGAAACAAACAGTCTCCCCTGTGCAGTATAGTTTAGCAGTCTCCCCTGTGCTGTGGTCCGCGCGACCTACGTAGCTGAGGAGGGAGCTGTAAAGCGTCCACGACACGTTTGTCAGTCGGGCACGCATGCGCAGGCAAGCAGGGGTTCATGACCAGACGTGATTTACAGCTGTTTCGAGAAAGGTTGTCGTAAAAAGCGCACGCGACAATCCCGAAAGGTATTGTGGGTAGTTTTAAGTTCACGGTTCCTTGACTTCAGCATTTCAGGGAAATCTGAGAAAATGGCACGAGACGCCATGGACGTATGTTTGCGAGTGCTAAAAGAAAGCAACAAAAGTAGGTTTGACAGCTACAGTGTCAGGAACGTACCTTGCTGATCATTTCCCAGATTACCTTTCGGGATTGTCGCGCGTCGCGTGCGCTTTTTTCCGACAACCTTTCTCGAAACAGCTGTATACATCCGGCCAACAACCAACGCGGCATATAAGTATAACAAAATCTTATGCCTTTCTTTTTAGATATTTTATTCACAATTACTTATCTACCACTTCTGCAACGGAAAAAGCAAGCCAGTGGAACTGAATATTATGATGTCTATGTAAGGATAGATGGTTGATTTGGCAGGTTAAATCAATGATAATCGCAGCTTATAATTCTCGAAAATAAAGACACATTTTTATCGAAGATTTGTTTCACACCAATTAAGTCGCTACATTTTTATTCTGTAAGAACGTTTTAGGGAAGAGATCCGGGGTTACATTTACTTGATTGAAAACTAAATTTTTATCATGCAATGTCGTTTGCGGTTTGTAGCTTTTCTGTCATCCGATTTCTTACCTTCGTCTTTCATTGCGTTTTAACGTTTTTGTAACATTTAAACCGACGCTTTTAACCCCCAAAAAACAAAACTACATTACATATATCTTTTCTTAATACTATACATTCAGGTCTTTTCTCTGATCCAATTTACCTAACAGACTATAATCACACAAAATTTTGATTTTTTGCTATCCAAATTTTGACTTTTTATTGCATATACTTTGAAAAGAACATAATGAAATTAAAAGCTTACCTGAAAAAGCGGCTGGAAAAACGAAGAAAATCAAGAAAGCACAATTCATATTCCCGAGGGGAATCAGATGGAGGGATATTATTGTGAAAAGAGAAAGACTAATGAGGATGCATTTTCGATGAGTCAATAATATTTTCTATTTAACTTTACGCACGTCAAGTTATACACCCCCATCTGCGTATGTGATAACAAGCTGTCAAAAAAAAATAGTGTTATTTGTTTTTCATTAACATGGGCTCGTTTGGAATATTCATTCGTATTCAACGTAAATGAAACAGTGAAACAATGAAACAGTACCCTCAAAAAGAGGGTATCAGGTTGTTTGTAGCGCGCTATATTTCTTGTTTTTACCTTCTACGCACGAAACCGATTTAAACGAAAACAAACCTTACAGGGCAACATCAAGAATTAAAACAATTGAACTATCAACATCGCAGCAATGTCACTCCTAGTCAATACATTAAACGATTGGGTCTATTTCTGGAAGTCACAAAGCAAACTATACCACAATTTCCGCTTCTTAACTAACAATCACAACACAAATGACTGAATCGAGTCTAATCCTTTAATTTCACTCCTGGTGTACCATTAATCATGTAACGTGGTTCTAGCTTTTTACTCTGTGGATGAAATCCGTAAATGCGACAATTCAAATAAAAGCTATTGGACAGCACTTTCCCATGGTGCGATTTATTTTTCTGTATTTTGGATTTTTCTTGAATCATGAAAATTGGGTGCCTGTCCTATCGCACTTTGCAATAATCTCGTCGCACTTTTTAATACCTGACGCACTTTGTAAAAACACTTGTCGCATTTTATAATAAAATAGCTGTCGCACTATTGTCTCCTGTTTCTCGCTCTTATTTTACTCGCTCTCCTATTTACCCCTTGCATGCCGGAAATCCGCAAAACATAAAAACATTGCATGGCAGATTTTAAGGATGATAATAGCGAAGATAGCGCTTAGCCGGGTCGCCGAATTTGCCAAATACAACACGCAGAAGTAAACGATAGATTTTGTTGGAGTCCAAGTCTTGTTGCTCTAAGAAATGTATAGGCGAAGTTGATCCAGACAGGGTTTACGGTGATTATTTGGTCACAATATATCCGAACGGAATTCATATAAATTGAAAATAGTAATTCTGGTAAAGTGTATTCAATACAAAGTGCGACAGCTTATTTTATTACAAAGTGCGACAGTTATTTTATTGCAAAATGCGATAAGCGTTATTACAAAGTGCGACAGCTTATTTTATTACAAAGTGCGACAGTTATTTTATTGCAAAATGCGATAAGCGTTATTACAAAGTGCGACAAGATTTTTACAAAATGCGACAGAAAAAGCTCTTAGGAGTGAAAGTGTTAAGAAGCGAAATAAACGCTTTTTAATAATGAATGAAATGTTTTGAGGCGTAAACGTAAGTGATAGTTTCTTCTCAGTAATTTTTCACGCTAATTAGTTAAACTTATCCAAAAAAATGAAATTAGTGACACAAAACTAGTCGAGCCTATTCTTTGGGATTGCCTCGTTAGGTATAGGTAGGTGATGCAATAACATAGGGGGAAACTTGGAATGATCCTTAAGATATTCCTTAAGGTACGGGACATCATTGCTACACCACTCTGCTATTTTTCTGTTTTTTGCTGTAGTTGTATCTTTAAAATATATCCTCGATAGTTAAAAAAATTCCAGTTGATGAAAAAAGCAAGAGAAATTCATTAATGTTTTTACTCAAGAGTTAGGATAGGAAAGCTGACATAAGAACAGTCAATAAGGAAATTGCTTATTTGCGTGAATTTTTATTGCTATCCTCCTTCAATTTGTTAAATCACTAATTAGAAGTTTCCTCATTTAAATTAAGCGTTATTTTCTTCTTGGATTTATTTTTGCCTCAGATAAAACGCCTTTCCTATTTAGTCTTATGGCAAAATTAAAATATAAACGTGAGCGAAAAAATTACAAATATCAACAAAGTAATAAATTATAGTTCATCTTAAAATTGCGTATGATACGTGAGCAACTTAGCCCTGAAATTATAAAAAAAGCAAACAACAGTACAATTTCTCGTTTGCCTATAGACTAAAAAATTGGTTCAAATTACCTCCGGAACTGAAAACAAGTGTTTACTTGACTTGACGCGAGTTTGACATGCAAGCTGAAATTTCATTTAAACAAAACTCTACAATAATACGCCACTGACGTATTGAAACTTGAATGATTTCAGACATTAAGACATATGTATTTAGCATAAATCTTTTCTTTTTATGAATTTCTCTTCATAGAGAACGCTTTTTTATACGCTTTTTTAGTTAGAACTAAGAGCGTTTGCTTCGTTTATCCCTTGGACGTTCTGGTGGAACAAGACTTAGACGAAATGAAGCTATGTTTAATCATTTTTCTGGCGATTTTGTTTCATGGAGGAATCGCGGGTATGTTGCACTGAGCACTTTTATGTTATCATAGTATAGACTAGCAGTACCTATTAGTACTGCTTTTGGTTTGTTTTAGCTATGACAAACAATTGACCGTGTATATGTATGACTTCTTGTTAAAGATGTGAAGCGAATTCCCGGGGGGGACTCCCAAAAATTTAGAGTGAGGTGTGCGAAACGCTTCTTGATACCCTTACCCTATTTCAGACCAAAATATGTGATTTGCCTTACCCTATTTCAGACCTGACCCTTACAATTTCCGGGAAAATTTCACCCTTTAAAGCCAAAATGGCAAAAAATCTATACCCTATTTCAGACCAGTAGGCAAAACATACCCTATTTCAGACCATAATGGTCAAAATCTATACCCGTTCTCAGACCAGAACGGCTCAAAAACCATACCTACATAGCTTATATAAGGGAGTACCCCCCCCCCCCTTCCCCCCCCCCCCCCCCGGGAACGAATTATACTGCGCGGAGTTCTTAGTGATCGATCCATGGCGGTAAAATCTACAACAACATTTTCTCGATTTTTGATTTTGTTTAAATTTGTACTAGGACTTAATAAGTTCGGCAGAATCTCTCCAACTGTATTTGGAATTAAGTCATAGTGAAATCGAAAGATTTGGAATCACCAATTTTCCTTTTTTTTTAATTCAGCGAGCTTATCGGAAAGCCTTGTACCTTTTCACTTGTACTGACATTCACGTTTCGCTTTTTCGAAGATTGTTTCTTGATATGTTAAAAGATTGAAATTATGATTGGCAGGAAAAAAAGATGTCTTTAATGCATATGCAAAAAACTAAAAGGTTTGATCGTTTCTCTGTGATTTTCATGTGCGTTTCAAAAGGAAAATATTTGAACTTGTTCCAGGTGCAAACCGATGTAAATAAAAAAATGTCAGAGAGCGGTTTTGGTTTGCCTTATTTAACACCACGTATCATCAATGAGACATCGAGAGATATTCAGATATAACTTGAATGCTGTATTACCAAAATTGTTGCTAATGGACACCTTTATCCCATCTTTAACCCTTAACGTACCAACTACGCATATATGCGTAGTTTGGAGTCTTACACATCAAAGCCATTGTGACGTCATCAATGAACACGTGACCGGCGAGATTAGTTTGACACGTATCAGTCTTTTTTGGCTATGCACTTTGGCCAACGATAAAATTGAACGTTTTTGCCCTAAAACCTTTTTAAAATCTTCCCCTAGTTCTCCAAAAGGCATTTTTAGCAACGGTTAGCCAAATTTCGGGTGACAGCACCAAGAAAACGGGTTCCGTGGCCCAAAAATGCGTTTTTCAGTGCGAATTTTGGTATGTTAAGGGTTAACATGAATTCAAGCAGTTCGCACATAAACCATAGGAAACCAAGCAGTAATGCCTATTTAATATCATTTGTAGAACAGTACTCGACAAATGGGATCCGCAGTGGCCTAATGGTTAGCGCGCTGGACTCCGGATTCGAGGTCCGGGTTCGAGCGCTGGCCGGGGTCACTGTGTTGTGTTCTTGGGCAAGATACTTTTAATTAAATTACTCTCACAGTGCTTCTCTCTACCCAGGAGTATGAATGGGTACCGGCGACAAAATGCTGGGGAGTAACCTAGCATCCCATCCAGGGGAGTAGCAATACTCCTAGTCGCTTCATGCTACTGAGAAACCGGGATAAGCTCCGGCAGTTGTGGGCCACTAGGCTGGTGAAGACTTTATCTTTACCTACCTACTCGACAAATGGGAGACGCGGTAGCGACAATCTCGTTCCCAGAGTCCTCGTTACCCTTGTCCAGCAGTGGAGCGGCCAACAAGGACCTCTGGGATAGAGTGATCCGCCTGACTTGCGCAGTAAGACCGGAAGTCCAAGAATCTTGGCGTCCGTTAGTTGAAACATGGGGTCGAACACATGCGCAGTAGAGCCGGAAGTCCAAGAATCCTGTCATGGCGGATCGCTTCCTCCCAGAGCTCCTTGTTGGCCGCTCCACCGCTGGATAAGGGTGACGAGGACTCTGGGAACGAGATTGCGGTGGCGAGCGCACGTCCTCGCCCTCGAGAAACCAAAACCAGCGTAAGGGAAAAATAATATTGGAAAGGCTTTTTTTAGAAAGCCTACCTAATGGTCAGAGCGTTGGACTCCAGATCGACGGAACGGTCCGAGTTTGAGCGCTAGCTGGGATTATTGTGTTGTGTCCTTGGGCAAGACACTTTACTCTCACAGTTTCTCTATTCACCCAGGAGTAAATGGGTACCGGCGAATTGGCAGGTCAATCTGCCGAAAAAGCTGGGGGTTACCCGTGCGATGGACTAGCATCCCATCCAGGAGAGTAGCGATACTTCTAGTCACTTCATGCTATGGAAATCGGAGTTAAGCGCCGGCCTGATAAGCCACTAAAATTGTAGACAGACTATAACATCTGACTCATCCCCAGTCGTCTCTCTTGTCTCCTTCGTTGGGATAGGAGACAAGAGAGACGACTGGGGACGAGTCAGCTATAACCTAACTCGACAAATGACAGGAACCCATTAGGAAGTATAAAGGATTGCTAACGATGGCGAGAATAGAAATAGTGCAAAACTGTTGTTGAATGAAAAGAATGATTATTTGAAGAAATTTATTTCTATATATTCACCGTATCCCATAATGACTAAAACATGCAGTGAGAGAGTTAAACATTCATGGTATATCTTTCTTAGACTTTCTAGTGGACCAAGAGGCTTTCTTTAACTCACTAACTCAGTTGGAGATGGATCGCAAGGAAGCTTTGAGTGAGAGGCTTCACGGTAAGTCTGACTGGTAAATGCTGGTGTTACTTTAAACCCATGGTACTTTGAACTGGAATAATTGCGCCAATCAAAATTCTATACGGTCCGCAATTTTGAATCGAAGCAACCCAATAAAAGCACCAGAAACGTAGGAATAAGGTGACCAGGTCGGGACGTACCCCTCCCCTTTTGCACTGCTGTGCGTGATATTTTTATACAACTAAACGACACGTCTAGAAAATGGCAAAAATGGCCTGAAACTAGTATGAAATCGCATCCTTAATTTTTTTAGAACGCACCAAATGGAGTTAGAACATGTCTAGAGTCTGAGTAGTCTCCTACGCAGCCGTTATTTGTGTCGTCACGCAACGCTTCTCCCCGTTGAAAACACAAATAACGGCTGCGTAGCTACTGAGGAGACTAGAGTCTGAGATGCGACCTGAAAATTGTCATACTGATGACGTAGCTCTACAAAGATCTTTGTAGTGTCTCTGATTGCGTGTTACTTTCGTGCGAGAATTTAGAACCACGCAATAAATAATTAGAGACATTGGCCGTTTTCACACTAGAGACGGGAAACTCGTCTTGACGGAAAACTGAACTCATCTGACGGGTTTCTCGTCCTTGTGTGAATTCGAGACAAGTCTAACTACTTGTCAATTTCACTTTGAAGCTGAGGCGCGGTTACCTTTCCTTATCAAAATGGCCGTTTGCACACTAGAGACAGGAAACTCGTCTGAGACGGGTTATCCGTCTCAGACGAGTTTCCCGTCTCTAATGTGAAAACGGTCATTGCACCGATTTTTTAAAGCTGTGTCATCCGGTATGAATTTTCGGGTCGAATTTCAGGCTTTTCTCGAGTAGAGGAAGACCTTTGCTTGCGAAGAGAGAGGTCTGTTTATTGAAGCTATCAGGTACACTTGGTAGATTCACGGTCACAACAAATAAATTTAGGAAACAACTTGCGGGAAATGTATCAATTTACTGGGCGAAAAACCTCAGTTTGAAGTAGAGTCCATGCTGCTAACTACTGTGCATACAGGAATGAAAAGAATATACGATTTCCGCGAGTACGAAAACCGGGTCGCTATGCTCTTAGGTTAACTGACCACACACCATATATCTCCAGGATTTCAAAGCTCTTAGAATTTACAAATCATCTAAGAGCCCTTTTCCGCGGTTAACCTGAATTATAATATATACTCACCACAGGATATTGCAATTTTGGACAATCTGATTGGTTCCCTACTCAAGGCATATGAGGCGAATAACTAAATATGCAACTATTTTAGTTAAAGTTTTCCGTAAAGATCTTAATCCGATCTCCCTGTTGCTTATGCGAGTCTACTCTTTATTACTAGAAAAGTAGTTTTACATTTTCAAATAAAAACAACGTAAACTAAAATAATTGTAGTTCTTCTACATTTTAAAACTGTTTTTATACTAAAAGAGTTGAAGGAGTTCAAGAAAAATACGATGTTTTGCAGCTTGTGCCCGAAGTTTACGCGGTATGCTGTTGCGACTCTTTCCAGATGTTTGTAAAAAGATCCGCAAATTATTTTTTCCGGCAGTCTTTGTCCGATAAAAAATATCATTCTTGTTTCGTTTTTCCGCCGGACAGTTTACTCAAAACACTGAGGCCTTAGATTGGTGCAGCCTGACCGGTTGTAGTACTGAAAGTATCGCAAAATAATTATTACAGTATGAACAAAAATGTTCGTATATATCGCAAGCACGGTCTTTGAACAGTGCAAGCACTTTTGATATATTTTTTGCATTTTCCCATGAATTACTTGCATTGCGTGTCAGAGGCGCTTATACATCAAATATCCAGCAAATAATTTTTAAACAGCGCAAGAATTAAGTAACAACAAATTTAACAATGATATAAAGAAATGCCGGCGTTCAGCTTTTGTTTTGTTATTTCGAGTATCATTCATCAGTAGTTAATTCCGTTAAGGTTACATTTTAGTAACATCGGAGGCCTTACATCAGTTCAGTCTAATTTCAGACTGCACATTTCTCGTTTTCGGGGCATAATTTGTATGCACAATAACTAACCGAAACGCATGCGAATATCATGCAAACTTTGTACTAGTACAATTGTACAATTGTACACCAATTGTACAATTGTACTAGTACAATTCCTTATGTACATTGTTACTATAATCTTGAAAAAAGTGTGAATAAAACAACATTGAAATTGAAACTGAAAGTAAACGTACGATGATAAACAATGCCGGCTTTTATTTATATAACAGTAAAGGCGAAAAAAAAACGGCAACGAGAATTTCATTTGAGAAACAAAAAATAATTGATTAAAAAAATACTGTGTTTTCACGGAGTTAACGGGCTATATTCTTAGTAAAAGACAATATAATTGAAAGCTGGAGTGAAAAAATTCATACCAGTACAAGATCGTAATTGAACAATAATAATAATACAACACCGTTTCCATTAATCACTCCTTGACTTTAATAAATGAAGATTCAACATTAACGAAATTATCTTAAAGTTTGTTCTACACATAAAGTATATCAGTGAAAATTTAAACTCTGGCAACGGGGCTCTTTATACACGTTATGTTTGACATTAATGTACATTTTCAGAACAATAATAAAATGAAACACCACACGACTACTGGATTATCTTATTTCAATTCTAATTCAGTTCCGAATAGAAAGTTTTGCACTGTAATGTTTAAATAGAACATATCATCCTTTCTTCCGGCCGTGAAACTATAACATGTTTGTTCAAACATAGTTCATGTTCGTATTTCTTGCTTCACAGCCTTTTCAAACATAACGAATTTCTTTTTTACATTTTAGAGCATTTTATCAGGTGAAAAATGTTCCTGTTAGTTTAATTTCCTCTTCAGCTGAACAATTGTTTCTCTTCCGTGCATCAGGAGCAGTTCGGCTTGTTCGCTATGCAATGTCCAAATAGTTGCAACAGTCTATCCGAGTTTTTAACTTGATTAGTCCTTCTAGTTTGGTAGATTTTGCTTGAGAAAAACTTTGTCCATGCCGTATTACAGTTTTGTATCCCAACAGCTTCCCTCGTTGTCGAATACACTAGTGGATTCTTCAGTTTCTTTAGATTCAACATCTCCTGCTACGTATCCTTCCTGTGAAAAAGATGGTTGTACCTCGCGGTGATCCATGGAAATTTCCAGCTGTTCCAATTTCCTCACTTCTCGTACGATCTTCGGAATATTAACTGGCCCGTAATTTTTCAGCTCGAAAACTCCTTCCTTCTCCACCGGGTGTGTGACGAACTTGATAAGAGCACGGCGAAACTTTCCGACCGAGCGTAATAGATAACAGAGTTAACTACGCTTGTTAGAAGTAGGAAGTAAAACGCACTGAAGACAGGCCAATTCTGAAGTACTTTAACACTAGTAAGGAGAATAAAACTTCGAGCTATATCAGGCAGAAAACAAATGGCGTAGCAAACTATGACATAGCGGACTGTTTTTACCGCTTTTAGATCCTGGAAACGCTTTAGCTCTAATCCTTTCAAACCTTTCCTAAAGCTTACAGTTTTTCTTATTGCTCTCCAGCATAAATAGAGCACAGCGCAAAATAATATTAGAAATAATGGTAAAATGATTCTGGGATATGGCAAAATCCCCCTATCTTCGTACTGTGAAATGTACTTGTCAATCGAGGCGTCACCGTCACCGATATCTTCAAAATCTGAGTGAAAAATAATTATTATCCCAACCAAAACTATACCTATGAACCACTTCATGGCTATAATCCCAAAAAGCTTTCTCCTACTTTTCCGCGAGGTGTACCTTAGCCCGTAAGCGAGAACTAAGTAGCGATCTATGAAAATAGTTGAAACCGATAGAGCGTTTTGAAGGAGAAAGCCTCTACGAAAGTATAAACAGACTATGGCGATAGTTTTGCCCCTGAGAAGGGGGGAAGGATACACCTGATAGCACAAAAACAACGGGATGTTGATGACACCGTTGAACAAGTCAACCAGCGCCATCTCGACAACGAGAGAGTTCGCGTAAGTGCGTAAATTTCTATACTTCCAAACCAGCGCACAGATAACAGAGTTACCTAACGACAGGACGAGTAACAGCACCACCAGGAGACAAGTCTGGATGATTAGTTCATATGGTTCTGATGGGTGTTCCGAGATGGTCATTCTGTACAATGTAGAATATCTCCTCAGCGCCCGGAGCAGTTCCCTGTGCAGTTCCTTGTGTCTTTTTCGTAGTCAAGATGGTGTTACGTTCTTCGCAAGCCTGAGTGTAACTTTGAAGAATTATTTCATAATGTAATGATATTTACTTCAAAGTATCGGTTCGGCGAATGATGGCCACAAAGAATGACGTCAAGAAACCTAACATGAGTCACGTGACCTTAGTTGAAGAGAGCCGCTCGGCCGGCGTCTTTTTATGCCGAGCAGGGGGGGGGATAGAAACTCCTTATAAATGGTTTGCATAATTACGGACATAGCGGTGCCGGGCAACCGAGTGTGCGCAGTAGCACTCAACTAGTTGCTAAGAGGATTGTCCCACGGGAACTTATTAACAATAAAAAAGCTTGTCAGGCAAGAAATTCACACCTAAAATTAGTACGCATGATAGCAAAATCCGCCAGCGCTGTGTTTGCAGGCTACACGCGTACAGCTCTACGCTGCGAGCTTGAAAAAGTTTCCCGGCCGCCGGGATAGCTGAAAACAATGAAGTTTTGGTTGACGTCATTCTTAGCAACGGTTTGATTGACACATGATTCGCACTGTCGGTCTGTTGCCCGCTGACCGCTATGTCCTCAAAGAAAAGTGCCGGCTTTCTATCCCCCACCCACAGCGGTCAAACGCGACGCGCCTGCGCAGTTCCCGCCAAAACCCCACTGCAAAATGTCCTAAATTTACGAAGTCTTCCACGTTTCGTCACTTCAAAGCTCAAACTTAAGAAATTTACTGAAAACTTAAGCTTTGTACTCGGAGTATGCATAGATAATTTTATAATTGTTATCCACCAAGTGTCTCAGCTCGTATTTTGGTTTACCACTGCACGTTCTATAACGTTTCCTTACAAACTTCGCGGCCATTACGCTTCAATCTCTTGCAAAATCAAGGCAGCGAAAACCGGAAGTGGCCCCGGATTTTTGCGTTTGACCGCTGTGTGCTTTCCCCCCCCCCCCCCCCCCCCCCCCCACCCCCCGTGATTCACACGTATCAAGCGAGAATTTCCCTTCATCAAAATTACTCGTTCTTGGGCTGATTATAATTTTTTTTCTCGGGGTTTAATCAATCAATAGAGGCAGAAAATGAACACATTTCAGGTTGAAAAAGAACAGCGCGTATTTTAACTCTTTGACAACCAAGCGCCGCACCGATTTTGGCGCATTTTGGCGCGCATTTTGGCGCGCTTTTTAGGGGTTTCAACATTCAAGTCAATATTCTTACTTTACGGGATTAATTTTACAACCAACTGATGTACAAAGGATGGATATTTGCCAGCGTACATCAGTTTACTGCAATCAAGCAAAATTCTACACCCTCGGGTTGGCCGCTTACGGAAATGTGTAAATACAGAGTTTGTATGAGCTAGAGTTCAAACGGGGTTTTGGTCAAGGCGGCCATAAGTAGAGCTGTCCGCTTACGAGAGTGTCCGCTCAGAGAGCTTCGACTGTACTTCCGTTCTTTTTCTTCTGTGTAGTTTGTTTTTAGAGATAATTTATGAGACTATTCAGGAAAAAATTAACTTTTCCTTAAGTCCGGGCCCCTGTGCCGGGCCAATCAAGAACGAGATCTAGAGTTGCCGAGCTCTCAGCAATTATCACCAGCCTGAGCCAAGACTGAAGAAAAATTTGAGCAGGTTCCAATTCGATGAGAGCGCGTGAGAGTTTTTTCGCGTTTGACCCGAGCTTTAGCTAGTCTTTTAAAAGTGAATTAAAAGCTAGAGTGAGAAAAATTTATACCAGTACAAGACCGTGGTTAATTTTAAATCGATATTTCACTTTAATAAATTCAACATTATTGAAAACGAAAACGAAAATTATCTTAAAGTTTGTTCTACGCAGAAAGTATATCAGTGGAAATTTACCCTCTGGCAACGGGGCCCTTTATACACGTTTTTCTACCTTAATGTACATTTTCAGAACTATATACCATAATAATAAATTGAAACACCACAGTCTGATCCAACTACTGGATTATCCTTATTCAATACTAATTTTACGAATAGAAAGTTTTGCAATCCAATGTTTAAATAGAACATATCATCTATCAGTTCTCATGTAAAACTAAAACATTTTTGTGCCTAGCTCATGTTCGGTTCTTCCTTCACAGCCTTTTTTAAACATAGTGTATTTTTCTACATTTTAAATCATTTCATCAGGTGCAAAATGTTCCGTGGTAGTTTCATCCTTTTGCTTAATAAATGTTTCTCTTCCGTGCATCAGCACTTTGAATTCTTGCGTGCAATGTTCAAATGCTGAGTTGTAACAGTCCATTCGAATTTTTAAAACGATTAATCCTTCTCTGGTTTGGTAGATTTTGCTTGAGAAAAACTTTGTCCATACCGTATTACAGTTTTGTATCCCAACAGCTTGGCTCGTTGTCGAATACACTAGTGAATTCTTCAGTTTCTTTAGATTCAACATCTCCTGCTACGTATCCCTCCTGTGAAAAAGATGGCTGTACCTCGCGGTGATCCATGGAAATTTGCAGCTGTTCCAATTTCCTCGCCTCTCGTACGATCTTTGGGATAACTGGCTCGTACTTTTTCAGCTCGAAAACTCCTGCCTTCTCCACCGGGTTGGTGATGAACCTCATAAGAGCACGGCGAAATCTTTCCGACCGAGCGTAATAGATAACAGAGTTAACTGCGCTTGTTAGAAGTAGGAAGAAAAACGCACTGAAGACAAGCCAATGCTCAACTACTTTAACGCTAGTCATTAGAATGATACTTCGAGTTATATGAGGCAGAAAACAAATGGCGTAGCAAACTACGACATAGCGGATAGTTTTTAACGCTTTTAGATCCTGAAAACGCTTTATTTCTAATCCTTTCAAACCTTTCCTAAAGCTTACAGTTTTACTGATTACTCTCCAGCTTAAATAGAGCACAGCGCAAAATAATATTAAAAATACTGCGGGTAAAACTATTCGCGCAAACGGCAAAGACCCCCTATCGTCGTATTGCGAAATGTACTTGGCACTCGGGGCGTCACCGATATCTTCAAAATCTGTGTTAAAAAGAATTGCCCCAACGAAAACTATACCTATGAACCACTTCATGGCTATAATCCTAAAAAGCTTTCTCCTACTTTTCCGCGAGGTGTACCTTATACCGTAAGCGAGAACTAAGTAGCGATCTATGAAAATAGTTGAGACCGATAGAGCGTTTTGAAGGAAAAAGATTCCACGAAGGTATATACATACTATGGCGATAGTTTTGCCCCTGAGAAGGGGTGAAGGATACACCTGATAGCACAAAAACAACGGGATGTTGATGACACCGTTGAACAAGTCAACAAGCGCCATCTCGACAACGAGAAAGTTCGCGTAAGTGCGTAAATTTCTATACTTCCAAACAAGCGCACATATAACAGAGTTACCTAACGTAAGGACGAGTAACAGCACCGCCAGGAGACAAGTCTGGATGATTAGTTCATATGGTTCTGATGGGTGTTCCGAGTTGGTCATTCTGTAGAATACCTCCTCCTCGTGGTCAAGATGTTGTTACGTTCTTCGCACTCCTGAGTGCGTTTTGAAGAATTGTTGCATAATGTAATGATATTTACTCCAAGGCATCGGATCGGCGACTGATCTCCGCAAAGAATGACGTCAAGAAACCTAACATGAGTCACGTGACCTAAGATGAAATCATTAGCGAACTTTCTACTCTGTTTGCTTTGAATAATAATATATTTTCAGCTAACATTTTAAGGTGGGTTTGCGAATACTTCCGGATTTTTTACTAAGACCTACGGGCTAGTGCAATTTTGTTAGTCTTTGAAAAATTTACTCGTGCTTATTTATTCCAAATTGCACTCGAAATCATGTGATTACCTATACTTATAAACGGTCGTATTGGATTACTGTTGATGCTTAAAACAGCAAATCTATAGCTCACTTTGGAAAAGAGTGACAACCTGGGATCGAGTGGCCGCCCGAACGTTTGTGGGATCGTTTTGGGGGACGCGAAGGTAAACTGCACGCGCAGGTGACGAATTTATAGATGAATCTGACTCTATTTTTAGGGGGAAATAAATAATCTTTTTTAGTTGATTGCAGTGTTATTTTCCCTGAAACATGTGAAATCTACAATAACATTCTTGAAGGAAAACCTAATACGGAAAGACTACAGATGTCCGAAATATAGTATTTCCTTTCTTTATAAACAGCTATAGTATACTACTTGTTTACGATGATGAGTTTAATTTGAATTTGAATGAACTTGATTTCCATGTTAAAGGTGTAACAGAAGCCTCACATTGGTGCAGTCTAAAAAATAACATCTTTTTCGTTTTACGCACGATAACTAACGCATGCGCATATCAAACTAAAAGTAAACGTACGGTGATAAACAATGACGGCTTTTCTTTATATAACAGTAAAGGTGAAAAACGGCTTAAAAAATACTACGTTTCCAAGGAGTTAAAGGCCAAATGCAACGAAATTTGGTATTTTTTCTTTTGTCGCGAAACTGTGCTTTATTTACCTAATAGAAGATGGGTTTCTATGTTCTATAAGAAAATTATGCACGCTTGAGGTCTAGAAAAGCAGCTAGTGAATGCACGAGCCGCTTCGGCGAGTGCATTCAGCTGCTTTTCTAGACCTCAAAAGTGCATCATTTTCTTATAGGACATATGAAAACCATCTTCTATTTGGTTTAGAAAATAGCAGGAACTTGAAAGAAAAAAACTTCGCCGTACGCTTGAGTGGCGCGGAAGAACACAAAACTTACAAAGTCGCGAAGTAGCGTGAATTAAGAACTAATCTATAATCCCAGTTGTACGATATTTTAACATACCGTTGAATAAGTCAATCAGCGCCATCTCGACAACGAGAAAGTTCGCGTAAGTGCGTAAATTTCTATACTTCCAAACAAGCGCACAGATAACAAAGTTACCTAACGTCAGGACGAGTAACAGTACCGCCAGGAGACAAGTCTGGATGATTAGTTCATATGGTTCTGATGGGTGTTCCGAGTTGGTCATTCTGTACAATGTAGAATATCTCCTCAGCGCCCGAAGCAGTTCCCTGTGCAGCCAGTCAGTTTCCCTGTGTCTTTTTCGTAGTCAAGATGGTGTTATGTTCTTCGCACGCCTGAGTGTAACTTTGAAGTATTATTGCATAATGTAATGATATTTACTTCAAATTATCGGATCGGCGAATGATGGTCACAAAGAATGACGTCAAGAAACCTAACATGAGTCACGTGACCTTAGTTGAAGAGAGCCGCTCGGCCGGCGTCTTTTTATCCCGAGCGATGCGATTATTGAGGTCAAAATTTCTAAAACATTAGCGGACTTTCTACTGTTCGCTTTGAATAATCAGGAATATATTTTCAGCTAACATTTTAAGCGTTGTGACTTTAGAAATAGATAGGGCCGTTTAATTTTTAGGGGCACCCAACGGATAGTTTCGGTTGAATATCTGTTCGGAAAGCCTGTAATCGCCTTAGATATTCGGTTAAGAAAATGTCATCTCGAACTTTCTTAATATGGGAAAATTAATGCCTTTTGTTTTTCGGAGAGATAACAATGTCGTTTTGGGTACAAAAAACAGGTCAGCTGGGATTTTCGGAAAGGCAAAAGCAGCTAGTAATAAATTCGGGAAATCAGATTTCAATCCCTAAAATTTTCTGAAGTTTGAAAGTTCAGCTAACGTATCCGAACAGATACATTTTTCTTAGCCTTTAAAAATAAGCCATTGAACTGCACTAACAGTACAATTATAACGTAAAAACGACGTTCCGACACCTACAGAAAAAAATTCTCGTTGGGTGCCCCTGAATTTTAATAGTCCTCAGAGCGAGAATATCAATTCACACGTATAAAGCGAGAATTTCCCTTCCAAATTACTCGTTCTTGTGCTAGTTATAATTTTTCTCGGGGTTTAATAAATCAATAGAGGCAGAAATTAAAACCATTTCAGGTTGAAAAAGAACAGCGCGTATTGAAAATCTATGACAACCAAGCGCGCATTTTGGCGCTCATTTTGGCGCGCATGTCGCATTTTGGCGCGCTTTTTGCGAGTTTCAACATTCAAGTCAATTTTACGGCGTCATTTATTCTTACTTTACGGGATTACTTTTACAACCAACTGATGTACAACGGATAGATCTTTGCCAGCGTACATCAGTTTATTGAAATCAAGCAACATTCTGCTGGATAAAGTTATAGTTCCGCCAGGAAAAATTGGAAAAATTGCATGACGCACACATCACATCATTTATCGAGGCTCGATTGTCGGGGTTCCTTGAAAAGTTAGCTGGAGATTTTTCCTGCTAAAAAGGACAGGATAACGGGGCAAATTGAATAGATACGGGAGAGAAAGAAGCGAAAGAAGGCAGGAGAAAATATAGGACAGACTTCGCCAAGAAAAATGCTGACTGTTTAATTTGGTACTTTCTACTTGTACGCCAGACCCTTTGCAAGAGAAAGAGGCATTGCAAGACGAGTCGGTCTGGTCCAAGGTTTTATTGATAAAGCAAAAGAGGTCTATAACGAGCGTCAAACGTAAGTATCGCTTTTATTATATGGCAAACAGGTCCACGACGAAAAGGAGCATTCTGATTGGTTCCCTGAGCGGTCCGAATTTTGCAATCTACTTCACATTTTCGGGAAACCCCTGGGACCCCCCCTATCAAAACATCCTGGATCCGCCTCTGTTCTGGCATATGTTTTCTCAGAATTGTGCTGAAAACAGGGCGATATAAACTAAGCTATTTCTTTTGCCTCTGTTTCAAAACAAGTCTTGGTGTAAAACCTTTCATATGAAAATTAGTTTGATTTGCATGAAAATGAACTTGTGAGTAAAACTAATTTCCAAGGGAATGGTAAAAGGACTAGTTTTGAAACAGAGGTAAAAGGCAATTCGGAAATGACCTAATATTTAATAACCCAACTATACATAAGCCATGTTACACAATGTGAAATTACTTTTGGTAAATGAAAATACGCTTTAATATCTTGCTCTATGCTGTTGCGACTCTTTCCAGATGTTTGTAAAAAGATCCGCAAATTATTTTTTCAGTCTTTGTCCGATAAAAGAGGAAAAATATCATTCTTGTTTCGTTTTTCCGCCGGATAGTTTACTCAAAACACTGAGGCCTTAGATTGGGGCAGCCTGACCGGTGGTAGTAAAGTATCGCAAAATAATTATTACAGTATGAACAAAAATGTTCGTAAAGCACTTTTGATATATTTTTTGCATTTTCCCATGAATTACTTGCATTGTGTCAGAGGCGTTTATACATCAAATATCCAGCAAATAATTTTTGAACAGCGCAAGAATTAAGTAACAACAAATTTAACGATGATATAAAGAAATGCCGGCGTTCAGCTTTTGTTTTGTTTTTTCGAGTATCATTCATCAGTAGTTAATTCCGTTAAGGTTACATTTTAGTAACATCGGAGGCCTAACATCAGTTCGGTCTAATTTCAGACTGCACATTTCTCGTTTTCGGGGCATAATTTGTATGCACAATAACTAACCGAAACGCATGCGAATATCAAACCTTGAACTAGTACAATTGTACAATTGTACACCAATTGTACACCAATTGTACTAGTACAATTCCTTATGTACATTGTTACTATAATCTTGAAAAAAGTGTGAATAAAACAAAATTGAAACTGAAAGTAAACGTACGATGATAAACAATGCCGGCTTTTATTTATATAACAGTAAAGGCGAAAAAAAAAACGGCAACGAGAATTTCATTTGAGTAACAAATAATAATTGATTAAAAAAATACTGTGTTTTCACGGAGTTAACGGGCTATATTCTTAGTAAAAGACAGTATAATTGAAAGCTGGAGTGAAAAAATTTATACCAGTACAAGATCGTGGTTGAACAATAAAAATATAATACAACACCGTTTCCATTAATCACTCTTTGACTTTAATAAATGAAGATTCAACATTATAGAAAACGAAATTATCTTAAAGTTTGTTCTACACATAAAGTATATCAGTGAAAATTTAAAGGCTCTTTATACACGTTATGTTTTACATTAATGTACATTTTCAGAACAATAATAAAATGAAACACCACACGACTACTGGATTATCTTATTTCAATTCTAATTTTCCGAATAGAAAGTTTTGCACTGTAATGTTTAAATAGAACATATCATCCTTTCTTCCGGCCGTGAAACTATAACATGTTTGTTCAAACATAGTTCATGTTCGTATTTCTTGCTTCACAGCCTTTTCAAACATAACGAATTTCTTTTTTACATTTTAGAGCATTTTATCAGGTGAAAAATGTTCCTGATAGTTTAATTTCCTCTTCAGCTCAACAATTGTTTCTCTTCCGTGCATCAGGAGCAGTTTCTTGCGCGTTATGCAATGTCCAAATAGTTGCAACAGTCTATCCGAGTTTTTAACTTGATTAGTCCTTCTGGTTTGGTAGATTGTGTTTGAGAAAAACTTTGTCCATGCCGTATTACAGTTTTGTATCCCAACAGCTTTGCTCGCTGTCGAATACACTAGTGAATTCTTCAGTTTCTTTAGATTCAACATCTCCTGCTACGTATCCTTCCTGTGAAAAAGATGGTTGTATCTCGCAGTGATCCATGAAAATTTCCAGCTGTTCCAATTTCCTCGCTTCTCGTACGATCTTTGGAATATTAACTGGCCCGTAATTTTTCAGCTCGAAAACTCCTTCCTTCTCCACCGGGTGTGTGACCAACTTGATAAGAGCACGGCGAAATCTTTCCGACCGAACGTAATAGATAACAGAGTTAACTACGCTTGTTAGAAGTAGGAAGTAAAACGCACTGAAGACAAGCCAATGCTCAACTACTTTAACACTAGTAAGGAGAATGAAACTTCGAGTTATATCAGGCAGAAAACAAATGGCGTAGCAAACTATGACATAGCGGACTGTTTTTACCGCTTTTAGATCCTGGAAACGCTTTAGCTCTAATCCTTTCAAACCTTTCCTAAAGCTTACAGTTTTTCTTATTGCTCTCCAGCTTAAATAGAGCACAGCGCAAAATAATATTAGAAATAATGGTAAAATGATTCTGGGATATGGCAAAATCCCCCTATCTTCGTACTGTGAAATGTACTTATCAATCGAGGCGTCACCGTCACCGATATCTTCAAAATCTGAGTGAAAAAGAATTATTATCCCTACCAAAACTATTCCTATGAACCACTTCATGGCTATAATCCCAAAAAGCTTTCTCCTACTTTTCCGCGAGGTGTACCTTAGCCCGTAAGCGAGAACTAAGTAGCGATCTATGAAAATAGTCGAAACCGATAGAGCGTTTTGAAGGAGAAAGCCTCTACGAAAGTATAAACAGACTATGGCGATAGATCTGCCCCTGAGAAGGGGGGAAGGATACACCTGATAGCACAAAAACAACGGGATGTTGATGACACCGTTGAACATGTCAACCAGCGCCATCTCGACAACGAGAAAGTTCGCGTAAGTGCGTAAATTTCTATACTTCCAAACCAGCGCACAGATAACAGAGGTACCTAACGACAGGACGAGTAACAGCACCGCCAGGAGACAAGTCTGGATGATTAGTTCATATGGTTCTGATGGGTGTTCTGAGTTGGTCATTCTGTACAATGTAGAATATCTCCTAAGCGCCCGGAGCAGTTCCCTGTGCAGTTCCTTGTGTCTTTTTCGTAGTCAAGATGGTGTTACGTTCTTCGCACGCCTGAGTGTAACTTTTTTTGAAGAATTATTCCATAATGTAATGATAGTTACTTCAAAGTATCGGTTCGGCGAATGATGGCTACAAAGAATGACGTCAAGAAACCTAACATGAGTCACGTGACCTTAGTTGAAGAGAGCCGCTCGGCCGCAGTCTTTTTATGCCGAGCAGGGGGGAGATAGAAACTCCTTATAAATGGTTTGCATAATTAAGGTTGAAAAAGAACAGTGCGTATTTTAATTATTTGACAACCAAGCGCCGCGCCGATTTTGGCGCGCATTTTGGCCCCCACGCATTTTGCCGCGCTTTTTAGGGGTTTCAACATTCAAGTCAATATTCTGACTTTACGGGATTAATTTTACAACCAACTGATGTACAAAGGATGGATATTTGCCAGCGTACATCAGTTTACTGCAATCAAGCAAAATTCTACACCCTCGGGTTGGCCGCATACGGAAATGTGTAAATACAGAGTTTGTATGAGTTAGAGTTCAAACGGGGTTTTGGTCAAGGCGGCCATAAGTAGAGCTGTCCGCTTACGAGAATGTCCGCTCAGAGAGCTTCGACTGTACTTCCGTTCTTTTTCTTCTGTGTTGTTTGTTTTTATAGATAATTTATGAGACTATTCAGGAAAAAAGTAACTTTTCCTTAAGTCCGGGCCCTGTTCCAGGCCAAGCAAGAACGAGAGTTGCCGAGCTCTCAGCAATTATCACCAGCCTGAGCCAAGACTGAAGAAAAATTTGAGCAGGTTCCAATTCGATGAGAGCGCATGAGAGTTTTTTCGCGTTTGACCCGAGCTTTAGCTAGTCCGTTTAAAAGTGTATCAAAAGCTAGAGTGAGAAAAATTTATACTAGTACAAGCCCGTGGTTAATTCAAAATAAACAACACCGTTGCAATTTTAAGTCGCTATTTCAATTGACTTTAATAAATTCAACATTATTGAAAACGAAAACGAAAATTATCTTAATGTTTGTTCTACGCAGAAAGTATATCAGTGGAAATTTACCCTCTGGCAACGGGGCCCTTTATACACGTTTTTTAGCTTAATGTACATTTTATTATATACTATAATAATAAATTCAAACACCACAGTTTGATCCAACTACTGGATTATCCTTATTCAATACTAATTTTACGAATAGAAAGTTTTGCAATCCAATGTTTAAATAGAATATATCATCTCTCACTCATGTAAAACTAAAACATGTTTGTGCCTAGCTCATGTTCGGTTCTTCCTTCACAGCCTTTTTTTAACATAGTGTATTTTTCTACATTTTAAATCATTTCATCGGGTGCAAAATGTTCCGTGGTAGTTTCATCCTTTTGCTTAATAAATGTTTCTCTTCCGTGCATCAGCACTTTGAATTCTTGCGTGCAATGTTCAAATACTGAGTTGTAACAGTCCATTCGAGTTTTTAAAACGATTAATCCTTCTCTGGTTGGTAGATTTTGCTTGAGCAAAACTTTCTCCATACCGTATTATAGTTTTGTATCCCAACAGCTTGGCTCGTTGTCGAATACACTAATGAATTCTTCAGTTTCTTTAGGTCCAACATCTCCCGCTACGTATCCCTCCTGTGAAAAAGATGGCTGTACCTCGCGGTGATCCATGGAAATTTGCAGCTGTTCCAATTTCCTCGCTTCTCGTACGATCTTTGGGATAACTGGCCCGTAATTTTTCAGCTCGAAAACTCCTGCCTTCTCCATCGGGTTGGTGATGAACCTCATAAGAGCACGGCGAAATCTTTCCGTCCGAACGTAATAGATAACAGAGTTAACTACGCTTGTTAGAAGTAGGAAGAAAAACGCACTGAAGACAAGCCAATGCTCAACTACGTTAACGCTAGTCAGGAGAATGAAACTTCGAGTTATCTCTGGCAGAAAACAAATGGCGTAGCAAACTACGACATAGCGGACTGTTTTTAACGCTTTTAGATCCTGGAAACGCTTTAGTTATAATCCTTTCAAACCTTTCCTAAAGCTTACAGTTTTTCTTATTGCTCTCCAGCTTAAATAGAGCACAGCGCAAAATAATATTAGAAATACTATTGGTAAAATTATTCGCGGAAACGGCAAAATATCTTCGTATTGCGAAATGTACTTGGCAATGGGGGCGTCACCGATATCTTCAAACTCTGTTAAAAGAATTATTACAATTCCCCCAACCAAAACTATACCTATGAACCATTTCATGGCTATAATCCCAAAAAGCTTTTTCCTACTTTTCCAGGAGGTGTACCTTAGCCCGTAAGCGAGAACTAAGTAGCGATCTATGAAAATAATTGAGACCGATAGAGCGTTTTGAAGGAAAAAGCCTCCATGAAGGTATAAACAGACTATGGCGATAGTTTTGCCCCTGAGAAGGGATGAAGGATACACCTGATAGCACAAAAACAACGGGATGTTGATGACACCGTTGAACAAGTCAACAAGCGCCATCTCGACAACGAGAAAGTTCGCATAAGTGCGTAAATTTCTATACTTCCAAACAAGCGCACAGATAACAAAGTTACCTAACGTCAAGACGAGTAACAGCACCGCCAGGAGACAAGTCTGGATGATTAGTTCATATGGTTCTGATGGGTGTTCCGAGTTGGTCATTCTGTAGAATATCTCCTCAGCGCCCGGAGCAGTTCCTTGTGTCTTTTTCGTAGTCAAGATGGGGTCACGTTCTTCGCACGCCTGAGTGTAACTTTGAAGAATTATTCCATAATGTAATGATATTTACTTCTAATTATCGGATCGGCGAATGATGGCCACAAAGAATGACGTCAAGAAACCTAACATGAGTCACGCGTCTTTTTATGCCAAGCGATGCGGCTATTGTGGTGAAAATTTCGAAAACATTAGCGGACTTTCTGCTGTTCGCTTTGAATAATAATATATTTTCAGCTAACATTTTAAGCGTTGTGACTTTAGAAATATATAGGGCCGTTTAATTTTAATAGTCCTCAGAGCGAGAATATCAATTTACACTTATAAAGCGAGAATTTCCCTTCAAAATTACTAGTTCTTGTGCTGATTATAATTTTTCTCGGGATTTAATAAATCAATAGAGGCAGAAAATAAATAAATTAAGGTTGAAAAAGAACAGCGCGTTTTTTAACTTTTTGACAACCAAGCGCGTATTTTGGCGCGCACGTTGGCGCATTTTGGCGCGCATTTTGGCCCCCAGGCATTTTGGCGCGCTTTTTGTGAGTTTCAACATTCAAGTCAATTTTACGGCGTCGTTTATTCTTACTTTACCGGATTACTTTTACAACCAACTGATGTACAAAGAATAGATCTTTGCCAGCGTACATCAGTTTACTGAAATCAAGCAAAATTCTGCTAGATAAAGTTATAGTTCTTCAGGAAAAGTTGGACAAATTGCGTCACGCACACATCAGATCGTTTATCCTGGTTCAATTTTTGGGTTCCTTGAAATCTCGAGATTTTCCTGCTAAAAAGGACAGGATTACGGAGAAAATGAAGTAGATAAGGGAGAGAAATAAGCGAAAGAAGGTGGGAGAAAATATAGGACAGACTTTGCCAAGAAAAATGCAGAATGTTTAATTTGGTACTTCCTACTTGTACCCAGACCCTTTGCAAGAGAAAGAGGCATTGCTAGACGGGTCGGCCTGGTCCAAGGTTTTATTGACAAAGCAAAAGAGGTCTATAACGAGCGTCAAACGTAAGTATTTGCTTTGTATATACCAGATAGAAAACGTTTTCCGTGTTTCCATAGAGTTATGGTAACACGAGTGAAGTTTGGGAAAACGAGAAATGCGCAATTTCGAGTTCTCCCAAACTTTCACGAGTGTTAACGTAACGTAAACGTAAACACAGGGAAAACGTTTTCTATTGTTTTTATGAAATAAAAGCACGAAGAAATGTTCTATGTTTCCATAGAGTTATGGTAAATGGTTTTGAGCCAACCAGAGCGCGCGTAATATCTTGTTTATTTCGAATTCATAAAAACATTTAGTGACATTCAAGGTTTTGAATTTTTTGAGACAGAAATATCATTGGATACCGCATGCTGTTCTTTTTTATAGAGAACACGATCCGTTTAAACTTACCAGACAGTCTTTCCAAAGAGAATGCCACTGGACGCGTGGAAGTGTATCACGACAGCCAATGGGGTACCGTGTGCGATAAGTCCTGGGACAGCAAAGATGCCTTCGTAGTCTGCAATGAACTGGGACTAGTTAAAGCGATCCACGAGACCAAGAGAGCCAAATATGGTCAGGGAGAAGGTCCCGTATGGCTCAATGACGTGCAGTGCACGGGAGATGAGAGGTCCTTGCTTAACTGTCCCCACCCTGGGTGGGGAAATGTGGACAGCTGTACGCACGGTAATGATGCTGGGGTCAAGTGTTTGCAAACAGGTGAGAAAATAAATATAGGTACGCAATGCGTACATACTGCAAATTGCGCTCTCTTTTTTGTGGACGCCCTTTCTTCTATAAAGGTCATAGTCCCTTCATCTTTGAAATCTTTGCCTAGCTCAGTCGGGGAACAAGTGCCAGTTTTGGCCAATCTTCGTTGAAGCACTCGAAGAGTTTCCGAATCGTTTTATGCAATCAGAAACTAGCGCGAGCACTCACGAGTACTCCGGATGCAGTCGCGCCAGCAAATACGTCACGTTGCTTAGCAACTTCGGGGACGAATACCGCGGGCTCAGTCCCGTCTCGGAGGCGGGATTACGCCATCAACTGGTACTTATTCCCCCGACTTGCCTTTCTCGACACAGCTATATATTCTGGGTTCTAACTGCTCTATACCTTTACCCAGGCCTCCCGCGCTTGATTGAGGTTGGTTGCTACAAGGACAGTGGGTCTAATCGCGCTCTTCGAACGTTGATTGGATTTCTACGAAGAGAAATCGATTGGTACAACTTACGAAGCATGGTTGCAAAGTGCGCGGAAAGAGCCTGGCAACGAGGATTCCGGTAAACATCGAATAAACAGAGATTACTTAATAGTCAGGACAACTTGTACTGTCTCGGGCAAGTCCTATGTGTCGGTTATTTAAACGAAATTTGCCATGATCTAAACTGATCTAAATCAATAGCCACCCTTCTGACACCATGTCTAAACACGCTCCACTTAAAACAGGAAATACTTAAGCATCTTAGGAATTTTAGTTTTTCAATTAATTTCGGACTGGAACAGACTTAACATTTACCACTTCACAGTGCTTGAAGGGGGTGAGTTTTATCAAAGACTTTTTTGCAAACGTTTGTTGCTTCCTTTCCTTGATGAAATCTATAGATTGGATGGATGCATGAGCCGAAATTTGTCCTATTATGCCCAGATATGGTTGGGTTATACAGTAGTTTTGCTCTGGAATATGAAGGAAGTTGATCTCCAACGTCCAAATGTTTGATCGTCGTTGCCATCCCAACTCATTCATCAGTTGTACATGATGTTAATAATGGGTAACTATAACTTGGTAGGTGCAGTGACCTAGTGATTAGCGCGTTGGACTCCGGATTGAGCGGTCCGGCTTCAAGCGCTGGATGGGGTCACTGTGTTGTGATTTAGGGTACCCAGGATTATAATTGGGTACTGGCGAACTGTTAGGGAAACCTAACGAAATGCTGGGGAGTGGACATGCATCTCGTCCAGGGGGAAGGGAGGCAATACTCCTAGTCGGCTTCGTGCTATGGAATCCTGGATAAGCTCGATCCGGCAGTGTGGGCCAGTTTGGCCCGAGTGCGGCATTACCTTATCTTATAACTTAAATGCCGATGTCTATTTTTCCAGATATTTTGGAATCCAATTCTATGCAGAATGCTGGAGTGACGAAGAAGCTGAGACGCGCTATGCTATGCACGGGGTGGTGGATAAATTACCCCCCATACATAACTGTATTGAAGGTTTGTAACTCAGCGACTTTTACCCCTGGGAGGGGGGGTACTCCCTATAATGGACTATACGGGGGGGCTTTGTCCGAAAGGAGTAGGGATTTCACGAGTTGAAGTATAGAAAAGGGTTGTACCTGATGTCCGGAGTATCTTGACGCCTGCCAAGACGTGAATTGAACTGAATAAATAATATTATTGTTTGCTTAACCTCTCTACTAGTAATACTGTATGTTTTCCGGGGATATCGATCATTACGTTCATCCCAAGGGTATATAAAAGGGATGCAGTGTTTCTACTGTAGGTATGTGAAAGGGATACCATTTTCTATGGAAGGTATATAAAAGGGTTACCTTTTATGTCAAAAATGGTATATTAAAGGGTAAGGGTTTGACCACGGGGCGGAGCCTCCCCGTATAACCCCCCACCCCCACCCCGCTCTACTAACTGGGCTAACTAAGTTATGCCAAAATCTATAGTAATTAATAAGGTTCAAAAGCTGTCAGTAAATTCAATTCTCCCATTAGTTCCTCGAGTTGTAAACCGCACTGGGAAAACTTTCCTGTTTTCTGTTTCTCTTCTCGATAAGGTGTCGGCATGAACTGGACCAACTACGTGTACAAGTTCGCGCCGTGGAGGGATCTGGGATGCTGGAAGGACAACTCACGTGACCGAGCAATGAATCAGATGCTCGTCAACCTGCGATTCCAGATTGACTGGTTTAACATCGGTAAAACCAGTAAGTGACCAATTCACATTTAGATTCACATTTAAGCTTGCCCTTCTGTCTCGGCTTTCATGTAAAGAAGTTTGTAAACTTATCGAAAGTATCGTATTTAAATAAACGTGAATCAATCAATCAATCAAATTCTAAAGTTCAAATCCTAGGGCCCGGATGAACCGGATGGCTCATTTGTGTCGGCACTAACTCCCGGTGGGGGGGGTGGGGGGTACTCAGTTACGTTAGTGACGGGGAGGTGAGAAGGCCTTTTTGGGCGGTTTGATCTGATTGGCAATCTATGGACTTTTTGGAATTGGGGGTTAGAAGTTTTCTGGCGGATTTGTTTGGGTAGAAAGATTTTGGCAGGGACTTTTTTAGGGTTATAAAAAGTGTACCGCTCCCCGCTTAGAAAGAATGACTGCAGTCTGCCTAAATTTTGTGACAGATGCATGATCAATGAATAAAGGTGGACACATGAACTACTGCTTACTTTTTTTGTACAGAGAAAAAAGGAACTTTTTTGGGTTACGTTCAGGGCCGTTGGACATTTTTGGCCTAGGGGGGGGGACTCCCATATGAAAGTGACCGGGATGCTCGTCGTCTCGTTTAGGGGTCTAAATTACGGATTTTGGTCTCACTTAAGGTGTTCAGGACGAAACGCCGATATTTTTAGCCATCAAGGTATCGTTTAGGGTTGCAAGCGAAGAAATAATAAAAAACACCGTCATACTGTGTTAGTGGCCTCGTTACCGGAGATGATTGCAACTTAATTAAAGTCACTATAACTTTTGTTTGTCTGTCTTTTTTATAATGGTATCTTTTAGGGGTTTAATTCAAAATTTCCGACGAGCATCCCCCGTCCTTTTCAAAGGGATTTTTGGGGTCTAGTTTTAGCTGAATGGGACTTTGGGGGGTCTGAAAATTTGGCCTTATTCGCACCTCCTCGTCACTAAAATACCTGAGTACCACCTTGGACTTAACTCTGATTACTGTAACATGACGCAACTACGAGTTTTTAACACTACACCCCTAAATGGGTGTAACATATCAACAAATTCAAAACAAAAATGAAAACAAACTCTGAGGCTGCGCAGTATGGACTGGAAAATCATCTTTAACTATTGAATATAAATAGAACAACACTAGATAAAACAATATCTTCTTGTCATCTCTCAGTCGACTTGTGCTATCAGGCCGCAAAGAAGGCTGGAAAGGAATACTTTGCCGTGCAGTTTTATGGCGAATGCTGGGTGGATAAAGATGACTCGACTTACATGAAGCATGGACCGAGTACAGAGTGTTGGAGCGGTGTGGGAAAATCAAGCACGAACTATGTGTATAAAGTGGAGTGGTAACCAGGTGAGTGGGATCCGGGGGGGATTCCCATATAAGATCGTCATACCTTTTAGAGGTTAAAATATGTGGTTTGGTACCGCTTAGGGTGTTTAAATGTAAAATGTCCACAGTCAGAGTAATCCCGGTACCTTTTAGGGTATTAAGCCGAACAAAATGTGACAGGAACTTGTAGCCGTGTTTGTTTTAGAATTGGTACCTACTCACCCGCAAAACGAGACTGTTTCAACTGTTTTCGTCTGTTTAACCCTTTTACTCCCAAGAGTGCTAAGCTCAAAACAGAAGAAAAAAATCTTCAATTTCATTTTGAAAATTGTCAAAAACAAACAGCATCGCATGAAAGTACTGCTGAATAGCTTTCATTTGAATGCTCACACACTAGGGTTTTATCCACATACTCAAAAGGAACAACCACATTTAATGACTCAAGGTTTGACTCTGGGAGTGAAAGGGTTAAAAGATAGTTTGGGGAATATTACTTGCAGGTAAGGTTTTCTTATTTTTTTTTTTTTTTATATAGATCAAGTCCATTGCGCCTTTGGAGAATCTGGACCCTTATGATGTTTTTACAAGATTAGTCAGTATATGAGGATATTATTATTTCTCTAGATCTGTTGTAGTTGGTACATGATTTCCTTGCTTTGAAAAGATTAGCTGTATAAGAAATAAAACAAAATTCAGGCAAAATAATAATGTCTGGCGTGCGTGTTTTAAATATATGCCTGTTTTCTCCTTTTTGAAAATCCCGTTTTAAGCTCCCTCGCCAATAGGCTCCCTCTAGAACTTAATTCTATAAAGCTCGATACACACTGGGGACTTGTAGCTAGCCCCTATACGCCAAGTCCTGAGGACAAGCCCGGACCGCTCGGTCTGGAGTCCGGCGCGCTAACCATTAGGCCACCGCATCTCCCTAGTTTGCAATCTCGAACCCAGAGTCCACGGTCTCTTCCGCCAGCGGTTGGTCGTCGCCAGGTGGAACTCTGGGGGAATGGAATTGTTCATCCCGGAAATCTGGGATAACAGTCACTTCCGCTGCCATTCTTGTTACACGAACAGCCAATCAAAAAATTCGATATTTATTCCATTCCCCCAGAGTCTAATCTGGCGACGACTACCGCTGACTGAGGAGACCGTTGACTCCGGGCACGAGATTGGGCTATGTGAACAAGCGCAAAAATAACATCCTGCTATGAAACACTTTTATTTAATTACAGATTACCATCAATCAAAGAGTTAAAGAAAATAGCAAATAAGCCCGACAGAACTTTTATTAAAATACGGGTGGCCTGCAGGTTTAATTCATTGTTGGCCAGCTGAAGACAAAGGGAGATATGTCAATTATTTACTATTACCTGGGAAAACTTATATTTTTACGATAATTGCTTTTTCTTTTTTTGAAAATCGACAATAAAAAGATAACTGCATATACAAGTATAATCGTGCTTTTAAAAACATAATTGACCCACAAGTCTTCCAAATATTGCGAATTTGCTGTTTTCATTATTTTGAAATGAATTCGAAGCAATATATCACGAACTCTACGACAAAGCAAATGATAACAAAATTAATCTTTGTCATAAAAAGGTTATTAGCTTGTCCTAATATGTTTCCATGAGAACAGAGTAAATGTCATATAAATGTTTACAGATCGTTTGAGGATACACGATCTCTCTGGCAATACTGCATATGCTTAAAGCGCGTTTTAGTGAAGAAAAATTGATGATAATAATGATGCAGTTATTGCACTTATTGAAACAAAAACTTAAATGGGTTTGTTCCGGCTAGTTTCAAAGATCATTTTTTTTAAACGCTTTTTTGCGACAATAAAATATTTAAAATATCGCTTTCATACCTACCAAATAAAAGACTTATGTCCGGGCCAAATCAATGACAATTAAGGTTGATGAGATTTGGCTCTCATGAAAGTTTTCTTCAACTCTCATCGACTATCATCACCTCGGTCCAAACATAGTTAATAGAGGAAAATGGTTATGAAGCCTGGCAAAGTTCTTTGTTATATGTTATTGTTCGCTATTTTGGGGGTTGACCGTGCACAAAACCTGACAAAATACAATAGGTGGCTACGTGTGTTCAAGCAACTAACCAATAGAAACGTTTCGGTTACGTAATTCATGCATAGTGTATGAGCGCAAAACAAAAGATGTGCACGGTCATGGACCTTCCAACATAAATCTTGGCCTCTTTGTTTGCTCCTTTGAAGTTTGCCGGGCTTCATAACCATTTCCCTCTATTAACTATGGTCCAAACGAGAGAAACCCGTCGACGACTCTCAAGAAAAATTTGAACAGCTAGGTTAATGAAATTCGATGACAGCGGCAACTCTCATCCTCGCCGTTTGGCCCGGGCTTTAAGCTGAATTTTTAAAAATAATTTTGTACCAAAAATAGTAAGATTTTAAAGTGCATACATATATAAATATGACATACTTCCTCGTATAGAACTCAGTGTTCTTTACCCCCGACAAAGGCCATGTTCTCTGTCAGAGAGGTTGAATTCAAAACATGCATGTAAACGTACATGCCCCGAAGTCAGTTTGTTGCTTTCTCTCGATCTACTGAGTTGTATTTGCATTCGCGTCAACTGAGCTATTTTCATCTTTCGTGTGTGCCCGAGTGCTTGTGACCTCACCATCCGCCGCCTTATTTCCCTCGGTAGCACTTTCGTTGCGGAACGTGGAGCTTACACCAAACGTGCTTCGAAAACTCGCGGTCCAAAACTGAACAACAGCATCCCCGAGATGGCTCTGAAGTTGGCCGCATTTGCACGGGAGAACGCGCAAAATTTTGTGCCTAAAATCACGATTGGTACTTGAATAAATGACCGGGTTTAACGCAGAGTTTCCATAATGAAGCAGTTTGATGGCTAAAGTCGCTATTGGTGGAACGTGAAAACGCAAAAACGTCACGAGGATATTCATCACGAAAAACGGAGTCCAGCACACGATAAACGCACCCATCACGAACGCTAACGTTTTCGCCGCCTTAATTTCCCGCTTGAAGTAGAACGCTTGGCGCATCGGTTGAATGCGGCGCGCCTGGCGTAGAGCCGCGAGAAATATGCGAGAATACGAGTAGATCATCACAGATAGAGGGAGTAGAAATGAAACTACGAAAACCAGCACGGGGTAATAAATACCGCCATGTATGTTGATGGTAGCAATGGTTATTGAGTAAGACCATAGGCAAATTAAAGCGATCATTGCGCGGGTTTTGGTGATAATCTGCGAGTACCTCAGGGGCGAGGTTATGGCGATGTATCGGTCGCAGCTTATAGCGCATAGGTTCATGATTGAGGCGGTGGAAAACAGAATATCCAAACATTTCCAAAACGCCATGAGAATGGGATCGCACAGCTGATAGGTATTGATGCACTCTGTGTTTTGAATAACCAGCCAGATTGGAATAGAGACGGACGCTACGAGTATGTCGGTCATCGCTAAGGACACGATGAACACGTTTGTAACGCATCTGAGGTTCGTTGAACGATAAAAAGCGAAGCAAACTAGCGTGTTTCCTAACAAAGCAAACACCATCACAACTGCCAGCGCTATGGTCGATACGGTTACGGTCGAGGATGTGAATGTTATCTTATTCTGGGTCGAATTGCTGCCGGCTGCTGCAGCTGCGAAGAACAATACCACCATTAAAATCCTGCGTCGGTTTATCCACAACATCTTGTATCTTCAGTTTTTCAGTGTTGTTTAGTTCAATATTAAATCAGGTCAATGAATTGCGGATCTTCTAAGGCTTCGTATGTTGTTGTATACCGGGCTTCCTATCTTGCGTCTCTCAGTATATCCCAGTTGTTAATAGTGTCCACCAGCTTTCTGTAGAAGTTTATTTGTTAGTAGTTATTGTTGTCGAAGCAACAAACAGATAAATCACAGAACGATGAAATTAGGCTTTGAACCAAGAGGCAAAAAAATTGAGATCGAATTATCTCAAGTCTCTTGAGCTCCGATCTCTTTTGTTGCACGTACGTTTCTCCCAGAAGATTACAATCGCAAAAAAATAACGACCGACCAAATATTGAAAACGGATGTGATTCTGAGGTGATGAGTCGAAATTAAGCCTTAAATTCTGAAGCTGATACGTAACAAATCGCTGAGTGAAAGAAATGAGATTATGAATTGTTCCAAGTGCGAGATTCCTTCCACTTCTTATTCTTGTAAATGAAGAAAGCCTATCCTTGTTTGATCTGTTTGATATGAATAGCAGCCTTCATCGTGGTGTTTGTTTTTGTAATGTTTTGTTTATCCAAAAGCTATTCCAGCCAATTCATATTTCCAATAATGAGACGTATATTGCACGAGAATTTGAAAAAAGACGGAACTGACTTATGGAACATAAAAGCTATGCTGACAAATGCAAATGGCAGATAGAGCGTGAAATAAAAAGATATCTTCTTTCAAGTAATTCATTCAACGGGCTGTCACGCGCGATTTATCGAATAAGCTAAAAGAAAAATCTTTATTATAATCGCGATCTTATCAATTTCAGAAATTGAATTATCTCGCGTTCAAATCCGGATAATTTATCATTTAATTTTCTTTAATTATACGTATTCTGGCTATTTTTTCACTTTTGCCCGTGTTTGCTCGCGAAATCCTGACAAGTCATGTTGTCATAGATACCGAAGCAGCCCACGAACGATCGAATAAAGTTTCAAAAACAACGCTATGAAATTCTGAAAACAAATTCAATTTTTTTTTTGAGCGATAGGTATTCACAATATTATTAAAGCTTCTGGACTTAATTTTTTAATGTTGGCCCGAATAAAGACGAAAGTGATGAACATTTCGAATTTAATCTTATTACACCTATCAATTCTGTGCGTTGAAGAGGAACCGATAAGACTGACACTTTCTCACAAAGATAAATTAATTGTTTACTCTGGACAGGAAGAGGTTTTTCCGTCAGGATATTGAATAGATGAAGACGCAATTTGTACAAGATATTACAAACATGATAGAAGTCTGTATGCTAATGTGGGACACAGGCAGATGCATCTCTGTGCCTTCATTTTGCTTCGTACTGACAAGCATGTTACACTTATAACCTCCCCAGATATACGAACTCTTTGCATTCCTAATGATACCAAAGGCGGCTCAAAGACACCCTAAAATCTTCCGAAGACTTCCAAAGATGATATGGAAACTGATTAAAGATATTCCGATGACCCGCAAGGGTGTCAGATATAGTTAGTTACTTTTAGGAGGATCACAGGTTTGCCAATCTTGGCCTGTCGAGCCTGGTACCCTATTTTAATAAAGTTGTTATTATTATTGCTATATCATTATATATACTTCTTCGCGCTTTCAGACGTAGGCTATTTAGACCGCAATGTTTGGAGTAGAAGCAGTAATCTTTTCCCCAATAAAAGCTGATTTGCGCTGGAATCTAAATATTCTATTTGATCTTGTCTCGTTTCACTTCCACTACCTATTTTAATAAAGTTATTCAAATTATTATTGCTATATCATTATATATACATATTCGCGCTTTCAGACGTAGGTAATTAGACCGGCACAGTAATCTTTTCCAAAATAAAAACTGATTTGCGCTAAAATCTAAATATTCTATTTGATCTTGTCTCGTTTCGTTTACACTCGTTATATTTTTAAATATTTTGATGTCAAAAAGGACCCTCCTTCCATCCAGTCACTGACATTAAATAAAGTCGGCTAACATTATATAAAGCCCAGGCGAAACGAAAACGAGGTTGCCGAGAGCTCAAACTCTCATTCTCTCTCAGCGACTCTCTTCGCCCCCCGTCGACTCTCGTGCGCTCTGCGCTCTCATAGAATTTGAACAAGCTCAAATTTTTCTTGCGAGTTGGTTGGCCCCGGGCTGATGACAGTCGTTGAGAGTTGAAGAAAACTCTCGGCAACTTTAATTCTTGGCCGACTCGTTGTTGTTTGGCCAGTCAGTTTCCACTCAGCCGTGGGTTAAAGCCGTGGGTATTTTCAATCTCGTTCCCAGGGTTTCTCATCTCCCCACCCCAGGGGAGGGGGGGGTACAGGGTTGGGGTATTTTTACCCTGCGAGACAGAGATTCACTTCTCTTTTAGTCGCGCGCGGAAAAAGAAGTGAATCTCTGTTACTATGGATATTTCGGTGCGCCCACGATCCTCTCCACCACGAACGCAACTCGTCTCCAGTCGTCTCTTGTGAGAAAATTGTCTCCATTTTCTCAAAAGAGACAACTGGGGACGAGTCAGATACTGAATTAACTGAATTTCAAGATGCGGTCAAATAAACTGAACAGCGAAATAGAAAGACGAGTTTTAAAAGTCTTATAGACCAACTATCCTCTCAGCCTCCTTACTGATTGCGTTAATTTGATGTAAGTTCTGAGAAATTAGCCATGCATCAAGACCAGCCTCCTCCTCGGGCGCTTCGCATTTTTTGCGATTGATGAGCGCGAAGGGCGAGACGTCTGGGTACGAGGCTGCATCAAGACAATGTAGTAAAACAAGACTTATTTGTTGATTTCCCGTTTCATGGAGAATTGAGCCAGATAAGCTTAGGACGCATGCTTCCAACTCGTCCCCAGGACCTAATAATGTTTGGACAAACTCGACAACAAAACCACAAAACTGATCCTTGCAATGTTTTAGTTGTATCAACTCTGTTCAGTGATTTACTGATTCATCCAAAGTGAAATTGGAAGTACACGAAAGTGTTTCAGTGAATTTTAAAGATAACAAACTACAGCTCTCCTCCATCCTCTCGTAAACGACCATCTCTCTTATTACGCACTATGTGAAAAATCATAAATTTCCCAATTTCAAGTCTCGTACAGCCAAATTCTCAGTACAGGTGAAACTCTCGTAAGCGACAACCTCCCGTTCGCTGACCACTTTGGCTTGACCAGCAAAATGGGTGGTCGCATACAGGTCGGAAGTTAATGAATAAAATTCAGTCGAAAGTACAACTTAAGCCCCGATCAAACTAGCCTGTTCCAGGCTCTCGGATAGTGGGGACGAAGCGAAAAGGCGAACGGCCGCGCGAAGGTAGTCTGGGAGAGAGTTTAGACTACCTTCGCGCGGCCGTTCGCCTTTTCGCTTCGTCCCCACTATCCGAGAGCCTGGAACAGGCTACGATTAAAAGGTCTCAACATTCTCTCCACATTTGTTGAGTCATGTTGAGAGATGTTGAAGCCATGCCGTGTCAAACGGTTTCAACATTTCGAGAACAAAAGAAATGCTGAGAAGATGTTGAGACAAAGGGGGTGTCAAACGGCCTCAACATCGGCTCTCAACAAATATTGAATATTGAGAGAATGTTGAGACAAATGTTGAGACCATTTAAATCGGGCCTTTAGCAAATTCTGGAGCAATTTGGATGCTTCGTACATATATAAAAGTGCTTTTTATCTAATATAAGGCGAGAACTGAGATATCCTTGCGATAGATAAACTAAACGAAATGGAAGAAAAAATTACGACACGAAATGTTCACACGGTCAAGAGTCATCTTCTGTTATTGTATTGTGCAACGTGTTCAGTCTATACTAGTCATGACTAGTTATATGACTTAAGAAGAAAACATTACGACATGAAATATTCACATTTGTTAAGAGTCAGTTTCTGTTATTGTATTATGCAACGTGTTCAGTCTAGTAAATGACTTAAGAAGAAAACAATTCGGCTTTTTGTTTTGAACCGCAATTCTCAAGAGATATCGTATCAACTGATTTCTATAAAACACGCATTGTGCAATTGCAGGGCGTTTTGCATGTCATTACCAAAAAGATTCCACGCATACAATGGTACACCTTCCGAATGATAACTTCAACAAGGATTGTTTTACGGCGCTGTCAAAAGTGTGATGTTTGTGGAAAAACACAGCAAGATGACAAGCTCTTTGGAAAAGAAGCGATTTTAGGAACATCTTTTCACACGTGTGTGGTATTTATGGGGAGCTACAAGTTACCATAACCGCTTGGCGCAGACAGACTTTACCAAGCTTTTAACAAACGGCCAGATTTAAATATGGCTGACACGCATCGAGAGTTCACTGAACTGATCAATAACAACGTTATATGTAAGGATGACGAAAGCGACGGACGAAAAAATCTACAAAAACGGCAAGAAAATGATGCCGATGAGGTGAGATAGTTAAGTGAATTGACTTTTAGCGTTGTTTTACGTTGTCACACAAATCACTTTCCAGTTACAAAATAATTGATTGTCACCGACTTCGCACGAAGCCTCAAAGTATTTCATTCTTGAGCGAGACTCCACGGGTACACCTTAATTGGAGACAATCGTTTCGAGGTTTTCAATCTGTTTTCGATATTTCTCAAAGCATAGTTGCTAAATAACTCCTTGCCAGGTCTCGGAAGTTTTTCCTTTGTTTCCAGTAATCTGCGCGAGTAATAACAATCAACAATCATTTTCAAACACGCGTGCATCCGATATGTAAACAGGTTTAACGCCCTCACCGGTTGAACTTAGCAAATATTTTTTAAGAGAGCCGAAGGAAAGAAATAACCTCATCAAGACAAGACCGGAAAGTTTTAGTTAACTCTTTGAAATCACGATCAAAACATTAATTCTCCTTTCTGATGTCCAGTACGTTTCGCATACACTCTGTTTGTTTTATAAGAACGACGAAATTTGGAGTTCTAGTTGTATGGGTCGGAACTCAACGTTTGGCCACTTGTCCACGTGAACCTGGCAACGTTCTTTTAAAGATATTATTATGCATGAGCCATACATTCATTGAATATGTACAGTTGACTCCCGATAACTTAAACCCTCGATAACTCGATGGAAGTAAATTCGTTTCCCCTTCAGGTAATTTTATTATTAATTTTACCTTCGATAACTCGAACTTCCGATAACTTGATCGTTTTACAATCAGTCCGAGGTTCGAGTCGATCGGGAGTCAACTGTTTTCTAGAATGAAGTATATTATCAATAGTAGCATATATTAGGCTAAAAATGTAATACCGATTCTATAAGTATGCAGGACAAATTATTTTCTATTTTTGTTGAAAAATAAAATTGTTCCCTGACCCAAGGTCAGTGTTCTTAACTAACTCTCGGCCTTGGTAAGTTCTTAGTATGTTCTTAAAATTTTGGCCAATCTCAGCGTCAACGTTCTTATAACAAACAGAGTGTATATGTATGTGGAAGAGAGTATGGAAAATTTTTAAAAGCTGGGTAAGAGTTTTGAGAAATTAAATATGCTTGTGTGGCACACTGAGGCCTCAACAATCCTCCAGGCTACTTTTTCCTGGGCCAATCTTCCTACGCTTTCCCGAAAAATACCAGTTCCCCTTTAACTATGCTAACATCGTCCTTCCCCACGTTATTCGTGGCCTTCCCCCTTTCCTTGTTCTCTCCGGAGCCCAAGGGCAGTGCCGTTCGCGCGTGAGTCGAAGCATCCATCACCTCAAAGCTCCTCAAGGTATATGCCCAAGCCATCTGCGTCGTCTTCTCTTAAGAATGGTGCCCATTGTTTCCTGCTTAGTGACTTGAAGGAGTCTAGTATTCAGGAAATTATATTATGCCAGAATACTCTCTTAGGCCAGAACACTCTCCTAAACCATTGAAACGATTCAATTATAAATTTCTCTTTTCAGGTTGATGACAATCTGGAAATGCGAATCAAAGAGCTTACCGAACAAAACGTGAGACTGAAGGATAAAGTTGTAGAGGCGCGAGAAAACGGCAAAAAATACCAAGAGGAACTACTGAAAAGTCAGCAAAGGTGTTCGGAGATCGAGAGCTGGAATAATGGAAACCAGGAGATGAAAAGTAGTATTATAAAAAAGCTGCAAGAAGAGAAAGAGGAAATGGACAAAGAAGTACAAAATTTGAAGAAAGACCTCGTCAGTCTAAACTTGTCCAATGGAAATTACGATGATGTTGTGGAGCTAGGCATGGAACTGTCTCAAACCAAACAAGATCTTCAAGACTGTCAGGAGCGCTTTAAAATGCTACATGAAGAGAACGAGGCACTAAGACACGATTTGCTTGTAGCTGGAAAAAAGATAGCAACGATACAGGCGGAGGGTGGATTTGAAGAAATCCTGCACAACGGGCTGGAAAATCGTTCTCTATTGTACAAACTGGACGGCATCCGAGATCAGCTCCAAATGTATCGCGAAAACTGCTCTGGATTAGAAAACGAAGTTAAGATTTATAAGGAAAAGCTCGATGTTTGTAACGAGGAACTAGTAGCCACGAAAAACCAGTTTTTAGAGTTGAAAGAAATTTCCAATGTGGCACAAAAAGACAAGGCAAGACTTGAGCAACTACTATCCGAGTCACAAATGAAGCTAGGAAATTCTGAGGGAAATTTAAACGACATGGAAGTCGAAAGCATTTACTTCCAGGAAAGAATTCGAGAACTAGAAATGACGATTCGTGAACTAAGAAAGGAGAGGGGCAACAAGCCCGATGATCTCACTAAAGCGGACTCTCATAAAATGGAATTGGAATCAATTGCTGATGTAACTGATCTCCGACAACACATTCAAGACTTGGAGGCCGGGATATCCCTGGTGAGTCGCAAGCTTTCTGAAACCGAGGCCGAACTCTGTCGCAGCCAATCACAGGTTGAACAGTTAAGCCTACAACTTAAGGAATCACTGCACAAAACTGTAGAGTTAGAGTCACATTCTGGAAAAACCAAGGAAGACAAAGTAGATGCTAATTCACTGCTTCAACAAGCTAAGAGGCAGACGACCGAGATTCGCTTTACACTTCAAAGAAAAGAGAAAGAAAGCGAAGATCTCGGGATGAAGTTGAAGGAAACGCGCGAAGAGATGCATAAAATGGAAGTGCAAACGAATCTCGGTGAAGCCCAAAGATCTCAACTTAGAGAAGAGCTTGAGACGGAGAAAGAAAAGTGCTCAAATTTGCAGGAGGAATACACCACCTTTCAACGAAACATTTCAGAGCACAGAACAAGCGAGGAGTTTTATAAACAAGAAATTGCAAGCAAGGATACCATTATCGCTGAGCTTAAAGTCAAGGCCGCGAACATGGAGCTGCAATATCACGGACTTAGTGAAAAGCATACCGCGATACAAGTGCTACACGAGACGTACAAAAACGAAAACCAAGAAATTGAAGATGACCTCTTGCAGACACAAAGGGACATGGCAGACATGCAAGTTGATTTTAAGGTGGCCGAGAACGAAAAAGAAGACTTAATCCAACAACTTCAAGCTGCTCTCAAAACCATTGCGGATCTACAGACGAAGCTTGCGATGGCTGAACAAGGCATGAAGGAGAAAGAACATGAAATTTCTTTGACGACACAACGATTGACAAGAATGGATGAAGATTTGGAAGATGCGTCGAAGAGTATATCACATCTGGAACTCCAACTTTACCAAAGTAATACAAATGCGAGACGAAAAGAAGACCATTATATGCAGAACCAATTGGAAGAGCTTCAGAGAGTATGCGAGGGACTTCGGCAACAAGTAGCGGAAAAGGAGCTTGTCGTTGAGCGACTAAAGGACGAGATTAGTTCCCTGGAAACCGACTTGGGTACTCTTCGAACCGATTTGTCTTATAAGGACTCTTTGAATGAAACAAGCGCAGAAGAGCTTAAGAGACTAGCCTTGAAGTTGAAAAGCAGCGAAGAGGAAATCACTCGTGTGACAGATCTGTATGAAAACACAATGCAAGAGAGGGGCAGCCTTGAGATCGATTTTTCAGTGGCCAAAAAGAAGATAGAGACAATGGAATCTAACTTGAAAGAAAATGGAGAGAAGGAAAGCAATCTGGTGAAGACACTACAGGAGGAACGCAGCAAGTTCGTCTATAAGGAAACAGACATTGCTTCTTATCGCTCCAAAATTGCATCATTGGAGTTACAAAGTGAAACCCACGTCAAGGAAAAAGAAGACCTTCGTGCCAAGGTTGTTGATCTTGAGGAGAAAGCAAATGCACTGAAACACCAACTCGACGACGTTTTGACTTCAAGAGATCAAGCAATCCGGCGACGGATGGAACTGGAAGAAAAAGTGATTGACATTCAACAGGACCTTGATGAATCTGGCAAGACACGAACACAGCGCGAAGAAGAGCTGCAGGATTTATGGAGCAAGATTGCCAAGTACGAGGTACAAATCGAGTCATTGAAAAGACAGAACGAGGAACTGAAAGAAAAATCTGTTGAGGCAAATATTCAGGTTGTTAACCAGAGAGAAGAATTGATGAAATTGGAAATCGTTGCAACGGAGCATCAAAAGATGTTAGAATCTGCGCAGTCTAACTTGGAACAGAAGACGAAAGACTATGAAGATGTTCAGGGCATTATCAAAGCTTTGCAGACTGAATTGAATAAAGTGAAAAACAATCTGATTACAAGCAAAATATCTCACGAATTCGCTTTAGACGAAAACAGCAGGCTCACCAGAAAGATACAAGAGCAAGAGACGAAATTAGCTCTCTTTGAAAAGGAGGTTTCAGATGCAAACGAAGAAAACAGACGCGTGAACGTCGATCTTGGAAGTCAAACAGCGAAAGTGAATCATCTTCATCTTCAGTTGGGATCAGCTACGCGGGAAAAAGAGCGTTTCAAAGAGGATTTACAGGCTGCAGAAAATAAAATACAAAAGCTCCAAGAAGATCTTCTGTTAGCTCATAATCACGTTCGAGAAAAAGAGAGAATACTAGAGAGCTACAGAGTGGAAATGAGTGAGAAGGACAGTCATGTTGAACAGCTCAAAAGCTCAAAGGATTCCATGGAAGAGAAAATACTCGCGTTGAAAAAAGAATTGCAGACCACTTTATTCTATCATGAATCCAGCGAGTCAAAGGTGAAAGGTGCTCAAGATGAAATTTCTTCCTTGAAACGTAAGTTGAGCCAGTACGAAACCACTGTTGATACCCTTGTGAAAGAACGAGACCACAAAGACAAAGAACATGAAGATTCTGTCCATCGAAAACACTTTGATCTGTTGTTAGAACAAAGCAAAGAGCGACAAACCATCCTTGAAAAGGAGATGGAAAACAACAAGGTCAAAATTTCAAAACTGGAGCATGACCTTAAAATGTCTCGCCAAGATTGTCTCGACTCTCAGTTCGAACATTCTAAGTCTCAACGACTCCTTGAGGACCTCAAGGTAGCGTATGAACTGTGTGACAAGGAAAGAAGAGCTCTGCGTGAAGAGGTGTTGGAAGTTAACCGAAAGATATCAGACTTGGAACTCAAATACGAGAATGAGCAGAGGGACAACTTGGCCCTGCAAAGCCAGTTGCAAGACGCAACAAACAGAGGAGACACGAATAGAAACGAGATTCTAAAGCTGAGCAAGCAGTGCGTGGAACAAAAGATTCTCCTAGACGCAGCAAACAAGGAGAACGTACACAAGAATGGTCAGATAGAAGAGCTGAAGTCTGTAAAGGCACATTTGGAAGAAACATCTGCCGAGTTGAGAAGCAATTTGACGAGCGCCATCGGTGAGTGCGAGAAGCTACGAGGAGGCCATCAACAACTTCAAGACGAAATCATCTCTCAGCAGAAGAGTCTTTCTACTCTCAAGGATCGTCTGCAGAAAGCTTTAAAGGCCGAGCAGATGGCGCAAGAGGAACTTAACCTGAAGATATCAGAGCTCGAGTCAATGACTGAAGAATTGGGGAACGTGAACAACGAGAAAGATGAACTGAAAAACAAAGAGAAAAGAATGGAAAGCACTCTTGCAAAACAACGTGAAGATCGTGCCATTACCGAGAACCAAATTGCAGAGCTTCAAGAGGAAATATCACAATGCAAGAAAGGCTTGGGAAGCAAGCAAAATGAGTTAACAAACTTGAGAACTGACAATGGTACATTAAAGGAAGAGCTGGATCAGACAAAAGATACATTGAAAAGGTTAAAAATCGAGTTTGAGTCCATTCAAGAAAACAAGGTGATTATTCAGTCTTCTCCACTGCAGAGCAGCTTGTACGACGAAGATGAACTCGAGGATGAGGAATCGGAGTTAACTCGATTAAAAGAAACCTTGAAAGAAGCAGAAGACAATCTTCATAAGAGCACTGCACGCGAACACAGTTTACAAGATCAGCTAGCGAACTTAAAGATAACGAACACCCAACTGCAAAACAGTTTGCATGCCTTGAAACAAAGGGAAAAGGTTTTGAAAGCACAAAACGAAGAATCACAGAACGAACTCCACAATGTGAAAAGTGGTTTGGTGAAATCTCAAGAGGAAGTAAACAGAGCGAGTGATCAGTTGGAGATGATGCAGGAGAAGGTGACCCAACTTGAAACACAAAATGGCCGAATGGAAGCCGCCAAAAATCTTCTTGTGGAAGAGATAAAGGAAGAACGAGGAAAGGTTCGGAAAGCTGAAGACGAGCTTCTTGAGGTACAGTGCAAGCTGCAGGAGCTACAAACCAAATGGGACCACAATGCAAGGGAGGCTGAGGGTAACGAGACTGTTCTGGATACAGTAAAATCCGAAAAGAAATACTTGCAAAAGGACATCCAAACACTTAGAGACGAACTGTCCGCCGCACACGCCTTGATGAACACGACTTTAAAGAAGAACAGAGAGCTCGACCACGAGAATTTCCAGTTGAAGAAGACCATAGCAGAATATGAAACTAGAGAAGAAGGCTTCGATCAGGAAAATGACGAGCTCAATAAGAGCGTAGCACAACATCAGAAGGTGATCAAAGAGCTTCAACTACAAGTCCAACAGAAGCAGAAGGAAGTTTCTACCTTGAGAGAAGTGTTGGAAAATGAGCGTCTGAAGGTAACGGAAGCTAGGGAGGACTACGACAACCTGATGAAGGATTTGTCACAGTTCAAAGGTGGAGCAAAAGATTACAAGAAGGCGATGTCGGAAAAAGACGCGCGACTGGCTCTTTTGGAAAATGCGAAAACGAACCTGGAAGGTGAACTGAAGAATGAAGTTTTGAAAAGCAAAGAAACGCAAGAAGTGTTTCAACAAGAGGCGCAGAAACTTAACGGAATCATCCAAGAGAAAGATAATCGCATCTCTGAGCTTGATTACGTTATTACAAAGCAAAAGGAGAGAAATAAAAAGTTACAGACTGACCTGACTGAGTTCAAGTCGAGCGCAAGTGAACAAAACACTCAACTTCACAACGCCCAAAGAGAAATCAAGAAGATTAACAGTGATCTTCTGTCGCAAGGCCCAGTTGTCGCAGCACTCCAGGCTAAAAACGCAGCGTTTGATGAGGATAAACAAAGCCTGAAAGACGAGCTCAATAAATTGAAAAAGCAGTGCTCGGAGCAGAAAATCCAACTAGAAGCTTTCAGGCACGAGAATGACAGGTTACAAAGAAAATTAAATGAAGTTCAAACTCCCAAGAGTTCTCCTGTGAAAAAGGCGCAAACACCAAAGTCCAAAACGGAACCCGATCTGGTCAGCCACAAAAAGCTAATTGAACTGGAAAGCGTTTATCAGAATATTGTTCTTGAAAAAGAAAACGCTGAAAGCAAGAATGCAAGTTTGGAAGAGAAGATCTTAGAACTGGAGCAAGAAAATAACGCCTACCTAACAGCTAATGATTCCTTTGAAAAAGAGATTGCATGGAAAGACAGACGAATAATTGAGCTCGAAGACTCGTTGCGCAAGATCGAATACTCCGCACAACTTGACCGAAATGAATTGCAAACGGTTTCCAAAACCATGAATGAAATGGAATTGGAGCTAAATTCCGCTCAAGACACCGTTTTTGGATTGGAAGAATGTAATGCCACTTACGAAGAGATGATTAAGCATTTAGAGAGTCAATTAGCCGAGATTCAACAGAAGAATTCGCAATTGGAAAATTCCTTGGAAAACAGTCAAAGTAAGTTGAACTCTCAGAGGAAAGAATTAATGGAGACACTAAGGAGAGTTTCTGATTTAGAGAATACGAAGCAATCAAACGCAAGTAGCAATGATGAGCTGTTAAGAGACTTACAGTCCAGCAAGAACAAGATGTCATCGCTGGAGAAGGAATTATGCGCTTCTGCTAGAGAACAAGCAAAGGCCAACCTCACTGCCAAAGAAACTAAGGAACAAAATGGAAAACTGAGAAAGGACTTACAACAACTGCAAAGTCGTCTGAGAGAAGAAAAACACGACCGTGGGATTGACGGAAAAGAGCTCCGAGAGAAGAATGAGACGATAAAGAAATTACAGAGAGAGAATCGTGAACTTGAGGACGAAATTACAGCGGCAACCAAAGAAATGAATGTCAAGGCAACTGAATTTCTAACTCTGATGAACAAACATGAAGAAATCCAAGAGGAACTCCAAGCGTCGAGAAAACAGATCCCCGAGCTTGAGTCAAGTTTGATGAAAGAAAAAGCAGAAAACGAGAAGCTAAGGTTGGAGACTTCCGCCACCCGCCAACTCTACAACGATTTGAAGATTGCTTACGACAACCTACTTGATGAAATAAACAATTCTGAAGACCAACTTGAAGATAAAGAATTGACAAAATCCGCCGAGCTGCAAAAATCAATCTTAGAGAAAGATCAACTAAACAAAGAAGTTCAACTATCAAACAAGAGGTTGGCAATGCTTAAAGAAAACAACGAAAAAATCCAACGAGAGAAGAGAGAATTGGAACAGAAATTAAAGATGTTGCAGCAAAGATTGCTAACTTTAGAAGCGGATGAAAAGACTGTCGATACCATCAAAACTCTCCAAAGAGAACTCGAGGAGGGTAAACAAAAGATCCATGACTTAAATGCGATGTACGAGGCCGTAAGGTTAGAACGAGACAACCTTCGCGGGGAACACACTAAGCCAACATCACCGAGAACGTTTGTCAAATACGAAGCAAAACCGAGAGGAACTGGTGCCTATCTCGATACGTTGACGCAAAAGAGCAAGATTCACGAACAGGCTACAGCTAAAAAGGACATGTTTGAAGCACAGGCAAAAGCCATGCTTCTGGAAGAGAAACTGAAAATGGCCCGTGGGCGACTGGAAGGGTTGAAAACGTTTCCGCCAAATAGTCCAAGCAGTGAAGATAGCCGATCTGAGAGTACAGAAGGTGCGTCTGAGGAGTTAACAGATGGTGACGAAACTCAAGAAACGTGACAATTCAGACGGATGATACATGAAGCTCGTCACGCAGTATTTCCAAAGATTGCGTGTGACGAACCAAACAGTGTCTGCTTAGGAGTCTACATGGCTGTTCGCTGGACCCCAACACTGTGAAAGGATAGAGCAGGTTATGTGACATTAGCGGAGGATCGTGATAAGATTATTGTGGATACTGTGTAACGCCAACGTCTTAGTTAAAAATGCAGGTGTCATATTAGCCTGTTCCAGGCTCTCGGATAGTGGGGACGAAGCGAAAAAGCGAACGGCCGCGCGAAGGTAGTCGCCGCTGCCTAAACTCTCTCCCAGACTACCTTCACGTGGCCGTTCGCTTTTTCGCTTCGTCCCCACTATCCGAGAGCCTGGAACAGGCTAGTGTCATATGATTGCAAAAAGTCATTTGCAGACTTTTCGAGACTCTCATCACTCTTTATTAGTTAGCTTCATTTTATTGAAATGACAGTTGTCTGGATATGTCTGCAAGTAATTATATACTATTTAACGCCAAAAACAGACCAGCATTCCTAATTTTCGAAAGTATACTTATTGTAGTTTTGCGTGCGCTTGCTGCATTCTGCATGATTAGCGCATCACACTCGTGCAATGCGTACTAACCAATCAGAACAAAGACGTTGTCTCAGCCAATCAGAAAAAGATGTTGTCTCAGCCAATCAGAACAAAGATGTTGTCTCAGTCAGCCAATCAGCTGAAAAACCAAACTCACTCGTAACTTGGCTTGCGTAACTTTTCCCGCACTTTTTTTCTCGCGCTTAATTACAGCGGCTACAATTTTGCTTTGGGCTGATTGGCTCAGTTGCTCGCACCGTAGTGATTGGTTGAAATCGTATAAAAAAGCGTTTTGCACTTTTAGACGTGACTTAGAACCTAAATTTAAAAAAAAAATCATAAATTCGCTCAAAGTAGTAAGATTTGGTGCCTGTATGGCGAATTAAACGATCAAAATCAAGAAACTGCAGCGATCACCAGCGTTTGGTTGTGTTTGTGCTTGCTTTATTTTTTGTTCGCGCGTGAAGCAAGCGTTTTCGTTTGAATTTATGCGTCTAATCTACTTTTACGGCTGTTCAGACCAACTCGTGTTTGTGTTTTACGCTTTCTTCTCAAGTTTGAACCAAGCTTAACTTAGTTTTCGATAAGCCAAGGAATGAAAGACCAACCGCATAAATATGTAAATAAAAGTTTACTATTCAACAGTATCGCCTTTCAAAAGTATTTTAAAATGTTTTTGAGAGCCTTCGAACGCCGCTCCACTCATGTGCCGAACCTAACTGATGAATTAAGTACGGCAGAAGAGCGGCGTTTGAATCAGTTTGGTTTTAAAGGTTTTAATTAGGTACGGCAAACAACGTTAAACTATACACAAGGAACGCAAAGGAGATACAATTTCTTAGTATCCAACTAGGAAAGAACTGATTATCTGTAAAGTTGTATGCATATGCTAAGTTTGACACAGCTTTATAAGTGAACAGCGTAAGACAGAGAATGAGTAATAATAGTATATGTGTCGATAGTTCCTTGTTAGTAAACGCACCTTCGTTATTCTTGAATAAACGTTTCAACAAAAGCTGGTTTTGTTTATTGGGGAGAAGTGTTTCTTAAGTTTCCTTCACAGCTGTTATTTGCGTCATCCACTAAATTAAAACCCGGGCCAAACGGGGATGAGGGTTGATAAGAGTTCAATCTCTCGCTCTCGTTTGGCCTGAAACTCTCATGCACTCATCGACTCTCGTGCGCTCTCATTGAATTTGAGCCTTCTCAAATTGCCTACTCAAATTTTTCTTGAGAGTCCTTGAGTGTTTTCTCTCGTTTGGCTCACGCTTCATGATAGTCGATGAGAGTTGAAGAAAACTCTCATGGGAGGCAACTCTCATCAACTCTCATCCTCGTTTGGCCCGGGGTAAATGGTGGAGGGTAGTTAAACACTTATTGTGTCATTTCTCGCTGTAATGGTGCTTTTCAATAAACGAGCGCATCATTTGAATATCGGTGAAGACGCCATATTGTCTCGGATTGGAGCACCAGTCCGTGGATGATGCTACGCCTGCCAGTACAAATCGTCCATCACCCCCCGGACAAACCAGTGGTGCGCCACTCTCAACATTGCAAACTTCGTCCTTTTCCCGGGGGGTGCTCGCACAGCGTTCATACTTGCTGACCATTCCACTGTACGACGTATTGCACAGTTCTAAAGAGGCGAGTTCGACTTGGGCCTCGTTCAACACAGCCGTGATATCTCCTTCTTTCTTCGTAGATTTCCAACCACTCACATAGCACGAAGACCCAACGGTAAACGTTGTATTTGCATCCGGAAGGCACACAGGAGTGACCCGTTTGTGAAGAACAGCCATTCTTTCAATCCTAATCAATGTAATGTGGTGCTTTGGACTAGTTAAAATTTCTTCAACCTTGATAGTTTCTTCATATCCCTCGAGAACTGTTCTGTCGTGTTCACCGAGTCGTGCGGTCCAGTTCTCAGGTTTGTGGCTTGAGTTCACACAAGCTGCTGACGTCATGATCCAACGTGAGTCGATTAAAGAGCCGCTACACGCATGTGTGTTTTGGAATAGCAACTCAACTTGCCACGGCCAGGAGTTGGGACGAGCCTCGCTTCCGCTGACCGCGTGAGAACTTTGCGCGGGAAGAAAGCGGGTGCCACACTTCGGATGACCTAAACAGGATCATAAAAGAAAGGATATCTAGAATTACAACTGCAAAACAGTTTTCTATCAAATAAATGAATGAAAAACTTTAAAAAAGTACTTTTGTCACATATGAACTAAGTTATATGGCCTAAGCTTCCACGAGTCTCCTGTAGCTCAGTGGTAGAGCATCCGACCGATGTGCGGAAGGTCATAAGATCGACTCCTGTTGTAAGAACTCGGAATTCTTTTTCCGAGTAGCTTCTGTCACTGTTTTACCAACTTGCATAATTACAAACTATTTTACAGAAACCTCGTAAGAATCTTAGTTATTGATAGGCTGACCAATTCGTTATTTACAGTGGTGTGGCCGAGGAATTAAACTCGCTCATGCCTGGCTTTGATTCCGAATGACAATATTTCAAGCCCAATAGCCCTTTTCACGGTTAACTTGCGATATTTGCATAACAATACAGCTAAACATAGAAGCGAGGCAATTTCGGGCACAAACTGTAAAACATCGTGATTTTCTTGAGCTCCTTAAACTATGTTAGCATAAAAATTGTTTTAAAACGGAGAAGAACTAAATATACAACTATTTTAGTTAAAGTTTGCCGTAAAGATCGTAGCCCGATCTCTCTGTTGCTTATGTGAGTCTACTCTTTATTAATAGAGAAAAGTCGTTTTACATTTTTTACTAAAAACAACGTAAACTAAAAGAATTGTAGTTCTTCTACATTTTAAAACTGTTTTTATACTAAAATAGTTGAAGGAGTTCAAGAAAAACACGATGTTTTGCAGCTTGTGCCCGAAATTGCCTCGCTTCTATGTTCAAGTGTATTGTTATGCAAATATCGCAAGTTAACCGTGAAAAGGGCTATTATGATGCGAGTTGTGGTGGCCTAATGGTTAGCGAGTTGGAATTCGAGTCCGGCACGATCCAAGTTCACTGAAGCGCTGGCCGGGATCATTGTGTTAAGTAAGTAACTTTATTTTACGAGGGTAAACACATAACAGTTAAACACTGATAAACTAGTGACCCTCGATCCTAGGTATCTATAAATTCAAATGGTCTAAAATATAATTTACAAAATTTAAAATAGTCTAAAATATATTACATTATAGAATAAACGAGTATGGCTACTACAAATTATGATAAAAATATGTACATTGAATTTGTTGTTGTTGTGTTCTTGGGCAAGATACTTTACTCTCACGTGCTTCTCTCTAGTGCCCAGGAGTATAAATGGGTACCGGCGACATAATGCTGGGGGTAACCTGCGATGGACTAGCATCCCATCCAGGGGAGTAGCAACACTCCTAGTTACTTAATGCTACAGAAACCGGGATAAGCTCCGGCAGTCGTGGGCCACTAGGCTCGTGAAGACTTTACCTTACATATGTATATAGATAATTTCTCTCAATTGTGCAAACATTAAGTGCAATTTAACGCTACAACAGGAATTGACAGATCATGCAAGTGTTATAAGTTTACTTAACTTACCGTGCAGAGTGTTCTCGATGAATGGTAACATGTATCGTACATCTAAATACACGCCATATTTATTAGCTCGAGCACATCCTTCTCCCCAGCTCACCACGCCTGTCAAAACAAAACTTCCATCCTCATTCTGACAAGCCAGCGGTCCTCCGCTATCACCTGAACACGAGTCTTTACCGCCATCTTGGAAACCGGCGCAGAAATAGCGCTCGTTTAATATGCCATTGTAGGAAATATTGCTGTTACAGACTTCTTTCGATACCAGGGGCACCTCCACCTCTCGAAGGACGTCAGAAGACGCGAGAATTCTCGTCTTGCCGTCCCCATCCGGTAGCAAAACAGGTTTTACCGGTTGGAAAACGAGTTTCCATGTCAGGCAGACAAATGGAGTGTACTCTTTTGTGGAACACCGCTGGTCGTTTGAGTTTGATGATCGCAATGTCGTAATCGCCAGTGTGTTCATGGCTGCCCAGTGTAAATCCAGGATGGAGAGTTATGCTCTCAATGTCAATCATTTCCTCATATCCCTCAAATTTTGTCTCGTTGTGTTCTCCAACCCTGACTTGCCACTGATCTGGCTTGGTATATAAATAGAAACAATGCGCTGACGTCACAATCAATGAAGGACCAATCAGAGACCCTCCACAGAAGTGAGCAGTGCCGTTGACCAGAAGATCGACCTGCCACGGCCAGTAATTGGGGCGAGCCTCGCGTCCACCGACGATACGAGAGGAATGGGAAGGACCTGGTAGAACACCACAAGACGGATAACCTTGAAATGGAGACAAACAATATTGGGTTAACATTAATCGTTTCTCCTTATCGGTAATTCATTTTTATCTTGTTACAGGCTATACCATGCAGTTCCAGTTACGAAACAATACAGTAACATTAACATTAGGAATACTTGTGTCTTAAGCGTTTGCGCCGGTTCTTAACCGCGTTTTCTTTTATTAATGAAGGATAAGTAAAGCCAAAGAGAGAATTATTTTAGAGAAGCAATTACCCATATATGGATCTCTTCGGGGATAATTTTTTTAGATGAGCTATTTTAAGAACGCTACCTGATTGGTCAGTTGGAGTAACGTGATGTCGAAGCCTCGATCAGAAGGAAATAAAAATAACTTTCACAGCATGGCGCGAAACTATTAATAGAATTCAAATAATTATCATGGGGCACGGGGAACCCTTCTCTTAGATCATCCTCTCTAGTAAAGCGTAGCCGTGACTAGTTAACTCTATGGTGTACTGATCAAGATTAGTTGGCATCTTATCACATCAGTTTATTTCACCGCGGGATTAATGGCCTCTCGTACTGATCCGGTCATGCATTCTACCCTAGATATCTTACTAGTTGATCTACAAAACGTTCAGTGCACACCGATAGACTTGATCTAGCTACATTATCGTCGAAAATAAACAATTTGAATCAATATCATACAGGATAGATTCAGAGAAAAAACCTTCGCATGTAGGCAATTATTTTAACGAATGAAATAAGGATAGTTCGGGATGCGTCCAGATTAAAACCTTGTCACAAGACTTACCATGCAGAGTGTTCTCGATGAATGGTAACATGTATCGTAGATCTAAATACACGCCATATTTATTAGCTCGAGCACACCCTTCTCCCCAGCTCACCACGCCTGTCAAAACAAAACTTCCATCTTCATTCTGACAGGCTAGTGGTCCTCCGCTATCACCTGAACACGAGTCTTTACCGCCATCTTGGAAACCTGCGCAGAAATAACGCTCGTTTAATATGCCATTGTAGGAAATATTGCTGTTACAGACTTCTTTCGATACTAGGGGCACCTCGACCTCTCGAAGGACATCAGAAGATTTATTAGCATTCTCGTCTTGCAGTCCCCATCCGGTGGTAAAACAAGTTTTACCGGTTGGAAAACTAGTTTCCATGTCAGGCAGACAAATAGAGTGTACTAGTTTGTGGAACACCGCTGGTCGTTTGAGTTTTATGATCGCAATGTCGTAATCGCCAGTGTGTTCATGGCTGCCCAGTATAAATCCAGGATGGAGAGTTATGCTCTCAAGGTCAATCATTTCCTCGTAGCCCTCAAATTTTGTCTCGTTGTGTTCTCCAACCCTGACTTGCCACTGATCTGGCTTGGTATCTAAATAGAAACAATGCGCTGACGTCACAATCCACGAAGGACCAATCAGAGAGCCTCCACAGTAGTGAACAGTACCGTTGACCAGAAGATCGACTTGCCACGGCCAGGTGTTGGGGCGAGCCTCGCGTCCACCGACGATGCGGGAGGAATAGGAAGGAACTGGACGAATACCACATTTTGGGTAACCTGATACAAGTAATGCAGAGGTTAGCATAGAGTTATAAGCTCAATTGAACAATAAATTCATTTAACTTAGCCTCTCTCTCCAGATTTCACGCGGCATTTTTGTCGTTTCTAATTTTAGATACCAGTATATTGACTCCAATTTTTAATTTAAAACTGGCTGAAATTTATGTTGAACACTTAGATTGATTTCTAAACACGATGTGTGCCCCATTTTTGTACCATGGATTTAAATTAACTCGAATGCAATTAATGCTGTTTTTAAATCTCTGTAAATCCAGTTCACTCCCGATAACTCGAAGCAAATTTGTTTTCCCTTCAGGTCATTTTCTTACTAATTTTAACACGATAACACGAACTCCCAATAACTCGAAAAAAAGGCGTTTTTCAATTTCCCTTGAAAGTTCGAATTAACGGGAGTCAACTGTGTTATAGTTTCATGAAATGCATACCATATAAGGTGCTTTCAATGAAGGGGAGAAATCTGCGTACATCGCTGTAGACACCATATTTGAGCGGTCTCGCACATCCATGACCATACGTCACCACACCAGCGAGCACCCATTTTCCTGCGCCATCTTGACACACGAGGGGCCCTCCACTGTCACCTTGACAAGCGTCTTTTCCACCGTCCTCGTATCCCGCGCACATAAAACGTTCTTTAATGTATCCGTCATAGGACTCCTCTTTATTGCACTCTTCCCGAGAAACTATCGGCACTTGGTTCTCATGCAAGACTTCGGAAAAGTTTCCGCCTTCATTCGTATGACCCCAACCGGTCACGATGCACACTCGGCCGACATCGTCACTGATCGTGGAGTCTTCGTCGGGCAGGCACACTGGGCTGACACGTCTGTAAAACGTGGCGGGTTTCTTAAGATGAACAAGGGCAAAATCGTAATCCCCAGCACTGAGGAACGTCGGGCGCTCATGCACAAATCCCGGGTGCATATAATACCCCTCCACTTCTATAGTCTCCTCGAAGCCTTCAAGTCTGTTATTGTTATGTTCCCCAAGGCGTATTTCTCTACGTGCCGTAGAGTAATATGTATCCACACAGTGCGCAGCGGTGATGATCCACTGTGGATGAATAATCGCTCCTCCGCACCAGTGACTGGTTTCATTGACCATAATTTCTACTTGCCACGGCCACGAGTGGGGCTCGGCCATGTTCCCGCCAACAATGCGCTTTTGGCGGGAATGGCGATTCTCTCCTCGGCCGCGGCTTCCACATTTTGGGAATTCTGAGAACGAAAGAAAATTGTTTTTTCTTAGTGCATTGTTTTATGAATTGTGATAAAAAAAAAGTGACTTTAACCGAAGGCGAGAGAGTTAGGAGCTAAGGCGTTTCCGAGTTGCCTTTTGCCTCTGTTTCAAAACAAGTCCTGGTGCACAGCCTTTCATATGGAAATGAGTTTTACCTGCACGTTTATTGTCATGCAAATCAAACTCATTTCCATAACAAAGGTTGTGCACCAGGACTCGTTTTGAAACAGAGGCAAAAGGCAACTCGGAAATGGCCTATTACAGCAAGGCGCCCAAAAGTGTGACCACTTTTAATTAATTCCCAATCTATCGTGCGTGCACACTACCCAATCAGAAGCCGAAGAATAGCTATCCTCGGCTTCTGATTGGATAGTATACGCGCACGGAAGCATGAGAATTAATTAAAAGTGGTCACACTTTTGGGTGCCTTGCTGTAACAGCAGGTTAACTAAGGTTCCTATCCTCTAATGAAATTTACTAAGCCTAGCATGTATGAGATCTCAAAAGATTGTCACGTGACCTTATCTTGATTCATGAGTGACCATCTCTCCTAGTACAGAATAGACCAATTCCGATATATTAAAATTCTAACTTGGCTCCGAGGCTTAGGGGAATAAAACAAAAGAAATGATTTATTCATCCCTCAACCTCGATGTGATTTCTTGTCGATTTCTTTTGTTTTATTCCCCTAAGCCTCGGAGCCAAGTTAGAATTTTAATATATCGAAATTGGTCTATTGATTACTCAGGAACATCTCTACCAACGAAAAACGCGGGTTTAGTGAACAAGAAGGAATTCCCACCGAAAGAGCTACGTTTATCTCCGAATGTATCCCGACTGTTTCCGACTACAAATCGCGACGGTTCAACCGCATAAAACAGCTTACCTCGCATGCAGCCATAAATCTCCGTTCTAAGAGCAATAGCACCATGCCACTCTACTGGCTTGATGCGCAGAAACCGCGCCATTTTGGGCTCCTCCAATTGAGTGGTTACAACCTCGTGTTTGTTTCCGCTGCCATTAAATACCTAAAGAAGACAAATATATTTTGAATACTTGTTAGGATATTTTACAAAAGCACTTATTTAGTAAATATGTGGTGTAACCTGGGGCTACAAATACTTAAAAAAAAGTCAGAAATATATTTCAATAGACCATTTCCAAGTTGCTCAAGAACACGTTTTGAAACAGAGGCAAAAGGCAACTCAGAAAATTACTTATTCTCCTCGTTAATCTGCAATTGATGCAGTTTTCGCTTGAATTTCAAAGGTAATTGAATGTGTTGCTTTGATTTTATTTTAGTTTTGCTCTACAATTGGCTAAAAAGTGTCGTCACGTGCAATATCCCCTATCCAAGATGCAAACATGCCGGGTTTTCTTTTCAGCCAACCAGGAGTAAAAATTGACCGATCGTTTTCCCGCGCTTGGCACCGGGTATGTTTTTGTTTCGAGTTATTATTGGTCAGTTCTTTGTGTCTGTTGTGATTTGTCACTCAGTGTGATTACTTTGGTTTTGGCGGTAACGACTGTCATTATAAAACAGCTGTACAGCTCTCTTTAGTTTTGGAGTGGTTTTCAAAGGAGCGTCGTAAACCAAAACCAAAGCAATTACAATGACCAATCACAACAAACCGCAACAACACAATGAACCAATGAGAACTCGAAGCAAATACACGTAACCAGCTCCAAGCGCGGGAAAATGCGTGGTACCAAGTCGTGATTGGTTACGGTTTTGCATCTGATTAGTTGAGTAGGTGGCGCGAGATTTCTAATCCAATCACAGAGCGTAGTAAAGCAAAACCAAAGCAATTCCGGATTACTTTCGACATTCGATTTAAAACCGCTTTTTAAAGCGAAGGTTTACAAACTGAAGTTTTACAAACTGAAGGTTGTATCTTAAAAGATACTCATCATGTTTGTTATAAATGTACCTTAGATAGGTCCACCCATCTCTTGGCGTCCATGCTAAATGATAACGAATACTTTGACACCCAGTGTTCGTTTTTAGGATGTCCCTGGATGGCGACCGCTGACACGTTGGTTTCGTCCTCGAAATGAATCTGCAGAAATTGATTGCTGTCTTGAATCTGCGGCATCCACGCTCCGTTACCATGGAGACGCGCTTGTCCGGGATCGTGGACAATATCACGGATCGACGAAGCGGTGATTTCAGCGTCCTGAATCCAATAGGTTTGCATGCCTAGTTCACTGTCACAGGATGATTCTGCGCACAAGCAATAAAATATCATTTAGTCACCTGATAAGGACTCTTATTATACATTCAACTCACTATCTCGTTTCTGATTGGCCGAAAGCGTGCAGTGAATTTTCGAAATCAGCGCCTTTGAAAGCATCTGCGTCATCTACCTACAGATTAGCGAGAGGATCACGGGTAATAACCTGCAGATTATACAATAATCATGTCAAGGACACTCATGCAAGGTCACAATCCGGATTAAATGATGGTTTTGTTTTGACAGTGACCAGTTGAAAAACCTAGACTGTGAGTAGTGTCTCTTAGAATTCGAAAGTTTATGTAAGCTCGAGTCGCAGGATAATTTTCTCAGACTTTCTCGAGTGTTTGCATCAGGCTATGCAAACATGCAAGATCTAGAAGCGGCCATTTTCTATTCCTTTTATAATAAAGCCAACAAAATGCAATCATGAGACGTCGGCTCAACCAATAAGAGCGCGCGTTATATCATCACATTTTGAATCAAAGGGCTCTTCAGAAAATAATATTTCATTAAAACTGTTTAGTGAACAGCGCGCAAAAAATATTCAGAAATTGGCCGTTGTTGTTTTTTCGGTCTCACAGGCTTAAAAAAAACACGAACGGGTCAAGTAGTTATTAAACTTTCCGCTGCGCCAGAATAAACACATTAATTTCTTGGCATTGCATCTACATGTAAATGACTTTTGCAAAGCGTAATTAAGGCTGACAATTCATGCTTGACATTTCATTCAGGGTAAAGTAAATTAACTGCCAAAATATATATGCAGATTAATGTAGTAAAATAAACAATCGCTCTGAGTAGAGCCGGAGTTTACCAATCTGATCTGGTTTTGAGTTTCTATTTTAGTTTTTCAAACCATGGATCGTAAAAAGTCGTTTTATGATCCACATTCAAACTAGCAGGCGTGGATATATATAGAGAACGCACGCCCCGAAAAACTCACTCTCTTCATCACTTTCAAACTGAACGCTCTCTTTAACGCGACCAATGACTTTGGTTAGTTTCCAACGGATTCAAAGTGAAATGTGTAAAGTTTAAAAAAATGCAAACGTTGATAATGTTTCTTTCTATTTTCATAGTTCATACTGATGAGCGATAAATTAAACGCGGGAATGTTAACACAAAAAGTAACGAGAAGGAGCTGGAGAAACGAGAATTAAACTTGAAGAAATTGTCCTGACTAATTTGGCCTGCTCACGTCGGCCACGATCAAAATGCTATCGTTTGAAAATCCGGATATACAGAATAGCTACAATAAGGTAAAGGTTAAGTCTTCACAAGCCTAGTGGCCCACAACAACTTCCGGAGCTTATCACTGTTATCCCGGTTTCCATAGCATGAGGCAATTAGGAGTATTGCTACTCCCCCTGGATGGGATGCTAGTCCATCACACGTTACCCCCCAGCATTTTGTCGCCGGTACCCATTTATACTCCTAGGTGAAGAGAGGTACTACGAGAGTTAAATAAATGTCTTGCTTGCCCAAGAAAACAATACAATGACCCTGGTCAGCTCTCAAACTTGGACCGCTCGATCCGGAGTCCATGCGATTAACTGTCCCCCTCAGGGCCTCCATGTCATCCTCTATCGTCCGTTATTTGTTCCTTACCTGAAGATTGCGTTGGAAATAAAATGCTGGCCTCTCCAAATGTTGCGACATCTAATCACAAATTAGAGATAAAGTACAAGATAGTATATCAGAGATATAAGCGTCAAACAGGGGAGCGTCAAAGGTTTTCTTTATTATTTCAAACAATTTAGACAACTAATATTATGATTATAAATGACGCTTACGACACTTCAACTGTTTCTAAGGAAACTATGCGCAAACGAACTTAAATTTTAGGATACAAGCTCATTGCCTCATCGTTTTATTCTGACGGACAGTTGCCAAACCATGTTGCGCATAGGGATCGAAACAGTGTAGTATTCAGAACTAATGATAGCATCATTGCAATTTTAATAGTGTTCCTAAATCTCGCACCATTATGATCATGTTCATGGCTGTTGATACGAACACGTAAGGGACTCGCGTATTCGAGCAGTCTGTATAATAAAGCGCGTTATTAATTTAACAGAAAATGTAACTAATGTATGAGCTATGTTTGAAACCAATCACGCCATATACACGCATCTAAAATGCCATACAATCAATAACTACAATCAATTCTAAAAGAAGAATTAGTATACGCTTTTGTACTTACCGCTCGCTAGCAAGCAGAGTAGCGTTGCAATCCACATCACTAGTCTGGCTGAGAAATGTGTCTTTTGGCTTGAAGTGATCGGTTTGTGTAGCAGAATGTAAACATACAAGCACTTTGTTGCATGTATGCTGCTAAAAGTAAACAGAAATTGAACCGAAAAATTTACATACGCTAATGATGTTGGAACGCTAGCTATGACCGTTTGCTTTTATATGTATGAGCTCAGAGCTCAGTTGTAACAAACTAAACATGCTAAAACATTTTAGTCGGAAAGGATTAAAGTTAATCCCGTGTTCAATTTCCAGACTTGGTGACATAAAGTTTCACCCACGAAATGCAATAGAAGTCAGTCAAAAATACTCCGCTGCGCGTGGATAATGAAACGTCCTTGAATTGTTTGCTGGGAAAATACTTGAAATTAATTTTACCCTGAAAAATCAAGTATAACCATTTTGAATTATGTATTTAGTAACGTCCGTGCACATGCACTCAAATCAGTAAACTCTCAAATAAAGTTTGGGTGGGGCTTTAAGAGGGGCATGCACTCTTTGGAGCTATCCAGCCGTTTCAAGTTTAACCTGATGATGACCTCTACTTATGTCCCCTATTTCAGATCGGTTTTAAATTACGCTCCGCAGAGGCTCCCAGGTGACTGATTTATAAAAGGGAGAGATCGGACGTAGCTTGCGTGGCAGGGGTAGAAAGGGGGAGGGAGGAGGGGAGTTCGGGCGCGAGGAGAGAGCGCGAAGCGCGATCGGCGGGAAGAATTTCCCTCCTCCCTCCCCTTTCTACGCCTGCCACGCGCGCAGGCTAGATCGACGGGGAAAAGAAGCTTTATATTTCCCTCTCCTCAATCCCCCAAGCCTTGAAAGCGCACTATACCGAAGAGAGAGCCCCTCCGGCGCGGTTCTTTTCGCGCGTTGAACAGTGATTTAGAAAATAGAGGCTGTGAACAATCTATCAAATCCAGTAATTTGTTTGGTTACTTTCTCTCTTTCACCGCATGTCATAGATTCAAGAAAGAAAAAGAGCACTTTTCTCTTAATTTCCGGTCAGCGCAATGGCACCCCTCTCGTCGCGCGCGGAAAGAGAAGGAAATCTCTGTTTCGCAGGGTACACAACGGCGGTGCGGTCACCACTCTCCCGCTTGCTCAAAAAATAGACTCTAAACAGTCTACGTTGCCTTTGAAAGTTATATTCAGACAAAATTTACAATAATGGGCTCCTGTTCATATCTCCACACGCCCCTCGAATCAAAAGAGCATGGCATTATGGGTAAAAGTATTATATTGCAAATGAATCATTCTATCGTCACCCAAGTCTCCGTGGCGCAATTGGTTAGCGCGTTCGGCTGTTAACCGAAAGGTTGGTGGTTCAAGCCCACCCGGGGACGATTTTTTTTTCTACCTCTTTTCCTCCAACTTTTCTTTTTATTAAGCAGAAATAAGAAGATCACAGAACACGAGACTCAGAACATGTAGATTTTGTTTTTAAAATTTACTACTGTGTGAGCCCCGGGTGTGAGCGGATGAAATATTTAAAATAAAAATTTGTTTTCGATGTACTGGATTATAACTAAAGGAAGTTGTTTTTACCCCTCATATTTTGTGAGGAGAAAAGTTAGAAAAGGACACTCGCTTTAGATTTGATTTCACATTGGACCAAAGTATTTTGATCATTCGATCGATCGAAATTTTTTTTGTTGGTCAGCGGAATACTCGCAGCGGGCAAATTCAAAATGGCGACCCAGCGCTTTCGATTTATAGACGTTTTGTTTTAAACTCTTGGCTTTTTTAAGGTACACAGTCGAACCCTTTTATCATGGATTCTGACGATATTCGATTTCCCCCAAAGCCAGCGCCCCAGCTTTGCCCAGCTGCCTTGTTCACGAGTCCACAGTTGGATCTCACTCCAGAGAAGAAAACAAACAGACTCAAACAAAACAGCCAAAATAATATTTCAGTGGTTCCCACTGAAGGTAAAACGGAAGAAAGCAAGGAAATATATGCATGGTACGTTAATGTGATAAATTAATTTATTAATCTAAGTTTTTATCGTCTAAAAACTGCGCTTTTTAGTGCTTGCTTTCAGGAGACTGATGGCCAGGGAGAAGCTCAGTTCTATGAATTATTTTCGTCACTTCTTTGTTGTTGTAGCTGATCCACGAACCCTAAACGTTACCAGAACCTTGGATCAATTTTAACCCTTTCAGTCCTGAGTTCGCACATTTCTTTTAATGTTTGTTTTGATAATTTAGTGGTACATGTACATCAAGATGGTTTTCTTTATTCTCATCACCTGTCTTCTTTACAATGTATTGATATTGTAAGGAGAAATTAGTTGCTGATAATTCTTGGAAATAATGTTAGCATTTGGAGGCGCAGTGACCTATAGTCCACTTCTGGCCCTCTCTCTGTCACGCAATGCTCCGTCATTGGCGCGCGTGACAGAGGGAGTGCCAGAACTGGACTAAGTGGCCCAGTGGTCAGTGCCTGGGGGGATGGGGGTAGCGATGGGGAGGTGCAAAGGCCTTTTTGGGGGTTGATTAAAAGCATACCTTAGCATTCTTGGAGAACAGAGGTACCTTTTAAAGGAGCTACGTCACGGTTGGCGCATCTTGAAAAAATTGGTCATTTTTTTCAAGTTAGCCATTTGCAATCCGTCTCAATCTTCTCCATCCTCGACCATCCTTGTTCCTGTTTGGGTTATTATTACCTCCTTGGTGTTTTTCTACCTTAGCAAACAAGTATTTTGAGGCTTACTTTAGTTTGAAGGTTATTTCGCACTTCGCAAAAATGGCTTAAAATATCGTGACATAGCTCCTTTAAGGTAATACTGTACATTCTGGACTGTTGGACTTTTTTTGCATTCCGTTTCAGCCTAATGGAACTTTTTGGGGCAACCTCATTCCCAGGGCTTTTCACTAAAATTTGAGGCGCCCCTCCAAATTGTAGAGAAAAGCCCTGGGAACGAGGTTGTTTTTGGGGATCTAAAAATTTGGCCTCATTCGCACCTCCCTGTCACTAATATACCTAGTCCAGTTCTGGCCCCTCTCTGTCACGCAACGCTACGCTACGCTCACGTCAAGGTGAGCATAGCGTTGCGTGACAGAGAGGGGCCAGAAGTGGACTATAATATACCTGTCTGAGTACCCCTCTCCCCTCTGGGGAGTTGTGAAGATTTTGTTCTATGTTCAAGCCCTTATGTTGTTTTCTTGGCAAGACACTTCTCTTGGGGTTAGGGTTTTGGTTACACCTGCACTCACACCTGCATACCAGCTCCTGTACCTGCAGATGGCCTAATTTGCAGGTGCACAGGTGTGGGATTTTGATGTGGTCTTAACCCGGCCCTTTACTTTAACTTCCATCTTACATTTGATTTTACAGTCTGGCCCAGCCATCGATGAACTCCACCAAACGAGTAGGCAGAAAACTCCTGGCTCTTCAAAGGGAACAATTTGACGTAGCTGCAGCAATAGCTGAAGAACTTGAACAATCTGAAACTACTAGAACAAGCCTTGGGGAAAAAGTCGCCCAGGTTGTCAATGTAAAGAGAGGCAGTCACATCTATTCCGACTTGGTTTCTCTTGATGTTGATGCTAATGACATACTTACCGAATGCGCTCATCCAAAGGTGCGGAGCAGTACAAAGACAAACAAGCCTCTAACACAGGAGCCAGACATTATGGCTTTCTTTTCGGAAGATTTTGAGACACAAACAGCACATTTTGACCATGATGTGTTCCATAAAGAAGATCCATTACCAGAACCATCAGCGGCTTCAATATCGCATGCATTTGATTTGTACGAACATATTCAGTGTTGGCAAGAACAGTAGCAATAATAACTTTGCAGTGGTGATTACTTGCCATGAGAGGAATAGTGCTAGCTCAAATAACCAATAGGCCATTTCTGAGTTGCCTTTTGCCCCCGGAGGGGGGGTTCCCATATAAAAGTGACGGGGATGATTGTCAGAAATTTTGAACCCCTAAAGGAACCAAAATTGTTTTATGGGTGTGGCTCAAATTCATTTTCACCCCTAAGAGGTACCAATTCTACATGAAAGACAAAACTAGTACCTGTCATATTTTTTTCAGGTCACGTTAGATTTTAAAACACCCTGAATGGTACCAAACCACAAATTTTAACCCTTAAAAGTACGACAATCACCCCCGTCACTTTTATATGGAAGTCACCCCACCCCTGGGCCTTTTGCCTTTGTTTCAAAACGGGTCCTGGTGCACAACCTTTCATATGGAAATGAGTTAATTGCATGTTCATTTTTGTGTAAATCAAACTCATTTTCATTTGAATGATTCACACCAGGACTCATTTTGAAAGAAACAGAGGCAACAGGCATCTCGGAAATTGTCTTTTTAGTTTGATTGAATAGCAAAACTTGTGATAGTAGTCATGGTAACTGAAACATTATTAATACAAAGGTAGACAATACCAATTTTTTGATATCTAGAGTGATTTTATTTAACCCGTGAAACATCTAACAGTTAGTGCTAAATAGTCAAAACTAAACAGAAGAAAACAATAGAATTAGTGTCTAATAGTGTATTAACTATTTCACGTGTTTTTGCCTTGTTCATTTTTGGGATCCGACAGAAAATATGGAAGGCATGGCTGCCATTTGCACATCTGATCACTTCCTGTTCTTTGAGACGATGTACCCTGTCAGTAGTAGCGCAAGGGGGACAGGGGGCGGGAAGTCTACAGGAGGTGGGAGAAGAGAGAGTAGGATTCCCAAGATGGTGGGAACTGCAATTTTTTTTTGCAACATTGCATAATATTTTGCAATAATTGGAAAACGCACAGAGGCGGGAACCACAACAGAAGGGGTGGGAACCGGGAGGGCAAGGTATGGGAAGTGGGAAGTTCAGATTCCCTGCCCCCCCCCCCCCCCCCCACTTATACAACTACCCCATTCATACACCAAAATATTAGCCTGACGCTGGTCATACGAATGGCAATGACATTTGCTTGACAGACTTTGATAACATTACCTCAGAGACTGTGTATTAAAATTGGTAGCTTTATTTTCAACCTCACAATTACGGCATAACTCTGCTATGGAGCAAATGCCCTGATTATCAAAACATCATGATGTACAAAACCAAATGAGAATGTTCTGCGATGAAAAGGTACATGTATTACATACACTCTTTTTGATAGAGAAAGACTTTGTTCTGAATAGTGTTATATCGTAGTTTGTGAATGAGATCCTAAACAAGTGTAGGCTGCCATATTTGACATTATTAAACTGCAAGCTCAAGGTTTCTATTGGCTGATGGTTGTTCGATAGAAACCGAGAGTGAGCAGTCTAACATATTGCTTTAGCATAACCCAGTGGTTGATTATTATAACATATACAGGGGAGCAGGATGGCGCAATGGTGAGAGCGCTCGCCTCCCACCAATATGGCCCAGGTTTGAATCCCAGACCAGGCGTCATGTGGGTTGAGTTTGTTGTTGCTTCTCATCCTTGCTCCAAGGGTTTTTCGTCGGGTACTCCGGTTTTCCTCCCTCCTCAAAAACCAACACGTCTAAATTCCAATTCAATCTGGGATCCAAGGGTCACAGGTTTGTCAGTCACAAGACTGTTAAGTGATACCCTTGTTAAACAACAAAGTCAATAAAATATTGATAAAACTGATTTATTGACAGTTTTGTTTATAAAGGACAATGTCACTCCAGAAAGCATATTTTTTGTAACTTTTTTGTAATCACCAATAAAAAAAGTAAACATTGAGTCAAGCTACATACCGTTTTCTGAGCTTCTAAAGTACACGCGATCCTTATGAAATTTGTCTCCAAAGAAGCCCAAAATTCAACATCAAGCGCCACCATTTTGAATCGTACTTAGCAGCCTGGCCACGTTTACATGACGTCCTTCTTGAAAACTCGCTTGGTCTTGGACAGAATGACGTCACGTTACGCAGCCAGGCTGCTAAGTACTATTCAAAATGGCGGCGCTCGAAGTTGAATTTTGGGCTTCTTTGCAGACAAATTTCATTAGGATTGAACGCACTTTAGAAGCTTAAAAAACGGTCAGTAACTCAACTTGATGTAAACTTTTCATAGGTGATTAAAAAAAAAAACACTTTTTGGAGTAACCTTTTCTGGCCTTATACACTTAAAACTGTGCACACGCTCCAATAGTCCAGTTTCAAGTTAACCAAACAAAGCACAGACTTGTGAATAGCGTCATGTGAGTTGAGAATAGTTCACCGGTATTTGTGAATATTTTACTTCGGATAGTCTAACCCTGTACAGATGCGTCTTGAGTCTTTTTATTCAGCGGTTTTGGTTAACTCGAAAGTAGATGCCTGTGTAGCCAATCAGATTGAGCTTGGAAATAGTCAGCCACTGGGTTATGTTACAGTGAAGATGACGCTACCGTTGCCACTCAACAAAGTTTTTGATTAATTTTTGACAACTTTTTGACGACTTTCGGATGGGTTCCGTTTGACTTGACCAATCAAAATCCAAGGAGTGTTGGAGGCGGAATCGTGAAATTTGAATGGTTTTAGTTTCTAGTCTAGTTCAAATGTGGCGCCACAAAACGGAACCCGTCAAAGTTGTCAGAAAGATGTCAAAAATTAATCAAAAACTTTGTCGAGTGGCAACGGTAGCGTCATCTTCACTGTAATAAGCAGTACTTTCTAGTGGTGCCATTCATCTTTTTAATTTTCTTTCCAAGTGAAACTTTAGAAAAAATAGTGTCAAAATTTGTACTATGATTTTAGGAGGTAATGGATGGACTGTACAACAACTGCTAAAAAATCCAACTACTATACACACCATATCCACATGCAATTTAACAAAAGGACGGTCTTGGATTTAGGTACGAAAGAAGTGAAAATATTTATCTGGCAAACAAGGTTGCAAATGGCATCACAACCACTTTCGCTTTAAGCTTGTTATAATTTACAGTCGGTCATACGAGTTGATACAACTCACCGAATGCGATCGATATTAACACTTGTATTTATCAAAACAAGAACAAAAACATGTTGGATGCCGCGAGCCTATGGACAATTTTGCATGCATTCAATTTAGTCATACTATAATACAAACAAGTGCTGCTATCTTTTCTTCTTTGAAAGTTCAATCTCAGTAGAAATCTCAGTAGAGGTGGGCGACAGTCTTTCTTGAAGGCTTGCGAGGTGAGATGAGAGCTTTTCGATCAATGATTTCTTCTTGAACAGCTCGGCCTCCTCGATGATTTCTTGTACAACTGAGCTCTGAACCTCAAGTGAGCCTTTTAAGTTGCCGAGATGATCCAAGATAACTTCATCACCTGCAAAGCAAAATAGATTAATTATATAGAACATTAAAATAAGTGAACAAGCAGCTAAAATGGAAAGACTGTGTACAACTTACTTTACATACATGTAATTCAACTTTATTACAAACTTACAAACTTTAAACCCCAATGACAGCAAACAAATTTCACTATTTTCATTTGCCAGTGGGGCTAAAGTACAGGTCACAGGTCAGGTAACAGGTCACCCTAAGGCTAGCCCTAACCTAACTCTAAAGCTAATCCTAACCCTAACCCTAAGGCTAACCCTAATGTTAGGGTTAGGGTTAGGATTAGCTTTAGAGTTAGGTTAGGGCTAGCCTTAGGGTTACCTGTGACCCTGAACTGTGAAATGTGACCTGTACTTTAGCCCCGCCCTTCATTCACGTAAAAGCCACGGCATGACCTAATTTAGGGATGGACCTTTTTTTTTTAGGGGGGGGGGGGGGGGGGGGGGAGGGAGGGGATTGGGCAATTTTTCTAAGCTCTAATTTTTTTTCCGTCTTGAGTTTGTGCAAGAATTCTTTTTTTCACCTTTAGCTTGTGCAATTATCTTTTTTTCACAGGAACCCAAGAGTAGAAAGGATTGCTCGAATTTTTTTTTCCTTTGGCTTGTTGTGCATGATTTTTTTTTCTCTACTTTTGCTGTGCAGGAATTTTTTTTTGGTAATTGCCCAACCACCCCAAGATAAAAAAACAAAATGAAATGCATGGTCCATCCCTTACCTGATCGGATAACTATGTGCTCATGCATAAAACACCCCCATTGGCTGTAGAAGTCCCCAGGGAGATTCAGGACCTTTTATACGCCTCTCACATGTCATACTAGACTTATCGGTTTCTATAAGTTTCCCTCTCCCACCTCCCCTCTGGGGGGGGGGGGGGGGGGGACTCGTGACGGGGATGCTTGTCGTCACTTTTAGGGGTGTAAATTACGGGATTTTGGCCCCCCCTTAGGGTGTTCAGGACGGAACGGCGATAATTGTAGCCGCCATCAAGGTATCTTTTAGGATTGCACGCAAAGAAATGATAAAAAACAAAACACGTCATACTGTGTATAATGGTATCTTTTAGGGGTCAAATAAGGCTTGAGCCATGCCCAGATTGGTCCCTTTTAGGGGTGTAATTTGAAATTTCCGACGAGCATCCCCGTCACTTTTATATGGGAGCCAACCCCCCGGGACTCCCCTTCAGCGACATTGGCAATATCTAGCTTATTCTTCGGTCCACTCTACGCCTTATGCAAAAATATTTACCCATAACTTAACCCTCATAAGGCACAGAGTGGCCGTTACACAAATTTATGCTAATGTATTACTGCTTAACTGGTAAGGTGGAGTTTCACTACACAATGTTTCATGCAACATTTATTATGTCGAAAGTGATGCATTGGACTATTGCAAAAATTTAAAATTAAAATTAAACTACTTTTTGTGATAGTACTGCAGTACAAAGTCGTATGTTTGCACAATGTTTACAAGCCAGCTGCCAAAGACAAAAACAAGCAAGCAAACAAACACTTATACAACAACTAGCCAAAGAGAACAAACAAACAAACAAACAAAAACCAAACAACACCAAAAACATACTTCTTCCAGGTTGCCTGATTTCCTTGAATATGCTGTTTCTTATTAGCCTGTTTTCTTCCAAAGCTTCTCGTGCAAGTTGCTTTTTCAGCAATCTCGGTGATGGCCCCTTCCCTCGGTCTTTTACAACTTCGTCAATAACAATCACCTCTGGTGTTTCAGAGTTTGTGAGTTTGTTTTTACCAAGTGCATTGTCATTAGAATGAAGCATAGGCCGCCCTTGGCCTGAGAACGTTCTAGTTTGAGAAGTCACTGCCTCTTTGAGGATCGACGAGACAAAGTCATTCTTGGAAGAATTAACCACATCGCTACTTGCTTCGGGTTGATGTTTCCTATTTAACCGTCCTTTGTTTTGAAGTCGCTGAAGTCTCGCAAGTTGTGAACCTTTAATTAAACCTTTAGATGACTTCACTGACTTGTGCAGACCATCGTTTCCTTCACTATGTTTCCGTTTGAACCCGTGATGACCAGGAAAGACATTGTTTACTTTTGCATCCTGGGACAACAAGTTTTTGTCAGGTGGCACTTTGTTGTTGAGCGGGACCGCGAGTGGATTTCCTCCATTTTGGTTTTGGTTTATTTTATTGGGCCACCGTACAGGTGGTGTCTCCTGTGGTCTCTTTCTGTCCCTAGGAGAGCCGGGCCTGTTGTCAATAGGAGGTCTTTTACGCGAGGGAGGACCTGCCATGGCTTCATTTACATCTGCCTCATCGACCATGACTCGCTGGAAATTCAAAATGAAATAAAATTGTTGTTAAACTTGACAAACCAAAATACTAGTTTAAAATAAAAAAAATACTTTTTTGCTCTAACAACAGGCTGGTAATAAACCTGCTAGTTGTACATGCTGTGGTCGATAAAAGAACGTTAGTGCTGTAGTGTATATTCAGTCCCTTTCAGCTCAAATGACAAGCTCTTCAAAAATATACTAAGCACAGAATCAAAATTATGAATTCAAACGAAATTATGATCACAGCTGTGGTATAGTAACCTGTCTTTTTACTTTTACAACTGTACTGTACCTGATCTTTGGCCAGTTTAAAAGGGTTTCCAAACATGTGCACTCTGTTCTGTCCTGGATCAACTTCACGCAAGGGACTCATTTGTCTCAACACCTCTTGATAATTACCCATATCTGCAATTGCCACACTGTGACGAGCATCTGTTGTGATGGAAAACATTCAAATTATGGTTTAGTAGCCAGCAACACGGAAGAGAACTGCGATTGTGATGATATGAGATGAAGTTCCTGGAGGCAATAGACCTTTCTCCAAAATGGCCGCCGCAAATTCATATTAAGCTGAGCGGAAAATCAATAGCAGCACCTGAAAGACCACCTCTTGTTTGGTAATCGTACGAAGTTTCGTTAGGTTAGGCTCTACCTGAGTTGAGAAAACGGAAAATTTATAGACGTTTGTATGACTGGGGGTATACACCATACAGTCATACAAACGTCAGCTCTAAATTTTCCAGTTTTCAACTTCTGTTTTTTCAACTCAGGTAGAACCTAACCTAAAGAAACTTTGTACGATTACCAAACAAGAGGTGGTCTTTCAGGTGCTGCTATTGATTTTCCGCTCAGTTTAATTTTAATCATTTTGAATTTGCGGCGGCCATTTTGGAGTAAGGTCTATTGGAGAGCAAAGAGTTACATAAGATAGTTAGTGACAAAAGTGGACACAATTTTTGAGTTCTTCCAACAGGACCTTCAACTGAACACACCGGTCGGATGCTCTAGGAGACTTGTGGGAGCTGAGCCATTTAACTACAAGTAGGTTCAAATGGGACAAACATACCGTGCAATGATAAAATAATTTTAGCAGTACACAGTAATTTTAGTATAAAGTAATTTTTTTAGTTAATTAGTTGATGTGTGTGAATATTATGCAGAAAGAAAGAATGCTATGCAATGTAACAGGGGCTCTCCTTGTAAACCCAGTAGAGTTTGTTGAGAGCTCCTATTCCCTTATCATAACTATGACTTACACTACTGTAACTATCGATCATGGGGCAAATAAACTTGAAACTTGTATGTTAAATTTAGTAGAATGCAACAAGAATGATATTCATCACTTAGGTCGTGTTCTATTGGGCTCAACCGTTTCAACTGCAACCGGTTTAGGTTGAAACGGTTGAGGTTTCCCAATAGACACTTTTCCAACCGTTTTCGGTTGAAACGGTTGCAACCGTTTCAACCTAGTTTGATGCCGGTTGAAAAAGTTGATCAACCAAACCAACCTAAAACGGTTTTTCCCCAATAGAACACGAAAAAACTCAACCAACCCAACCAACCTAAAACGGTTGATTCCAATAGAACACGACCTTAGTGACACAAGCTACTCAACTCAGGCTGTTGGGAGAACTCGAAAAATGTTTTCAGAGTACATTGTAGCTTGTGTCACCGACTGATGAATATTGGATGATTGTAGTACAAATGAACAAAGAACAACTTACCTTCATCTTGCAGTCTGGTTGATGTTGCCGCTGTGTGAAAAAAGTTGATTCTCATCCTAGATACCTGATCTAAGAGCTCTTCTCTTGAAACATCAAATGGATTCTTGTAGCTTTGTGTTCTGACATTCTAAAATTATTAACATTTTAAAATTAATACAGGTTTAGAAGCAAGTCAAGATATGAAAATAACTCCCACAACAGTTTTGTTTGTGCATTGGGCTTGTGATTATGGAACCCAAACTGTGTGTGATCCCCAGTAGATATGCTATAAAATATTAATTCATAACCAAAAATACAGGTTAGCCTTAAATTTCCTAGACTGATCAGGCATCTCTCCCCAATCCCACACAAAAAGTTCATTGCCCAATAAGTTACAGTCAAACTACTGTAACCGGGGCCACCCAGACAAAGTTAACCAATCACAGGGCAGAACGGGAACAATACATTCCAACATTTTTGAATTGAGCCAATCCAATGTCGAGTACAGAACAATGAAATTGCAACTTGTTCGTTCGCGATGAATACAGATGAATGAAATTTTGTGCGGTTCTACGGCGTGGATTTTCGATTTCAACCCTTTTATCTTTGACTAGTTTTTGCAGTACGATTTGGAAGGAAAATATATGCGAGTCAATGAAAGAGAAACTCCAAACTGCCTGAAAACTGGGAATGCGACGGCTGTACAGTATGTTTCCTCGAATAAAAGTGCATGGCGGATTTGAAATAATTTGTTCGCTCTTGACAAATCAAGTTTTCTCTACGGCGTCAACCGGCTGAATAGCTACACATGTCGGGGTTTTGGCAGTACCATTTGGAAAAAAAATACACTTGATGCCAGCAAGGGAAGACTATATTTCAAACTGCATATAAAAGTCATTGCACGCAATGTTTTTATACATTGTCCGGGTTTTGTCAGTACAATTTGGCTGAAATTAAAATAATAAGTAAAAGAGAAATTCAAAATTGCATAAAAAGAGTGTCGGCCATATATTTGAAGTTTCGGCAAAGTGAATCATCTGAATTGTCGCGAGAAAGAACTCAACCGCCGGAGTAGAATATTTTGCCGGCAGAGTTTGAATCACGTTTCGTAACGGCGAATTCTATCTATTTCTGATCGCATGAGAGAAAGAAGCCAACTCAGTGCTAGCAGATCAGACACAGAGTCGCTTCGATCTTTCCTAGAAAATTCGGTACTTTTCCCTAGAACAGTCAGGACTTTTCTCGGAAAGATCGAAGCGATTTTACTAGCACTGAGTTGGCTTCTTTCTCAGTAATTTTTCCGAAAGGATTCGAAACAGTTTCGAAAGTTCAAGGCAAATCAGACAATACTCATGCGATCAGAAATAACTGTAATAAAGAATTCGCCGTAACGAAACGTGATGCAACTCTCAGCCGGCAAAATATTATACTCCGGCGGTTGAGTTCTTTCTCGCGACAATTCACTTTGCCGAAACTTGAAATATGCAGCCGACACTCTTTTTTGCAATTTGAATTTCTCTTTTACTTATTTTTTTAATTTCAGCCAAATTGTACTGACAAAATAAAACCCAGCGCGTGGAACAAGGTGGAAATCAAAGATCCGACAATGTATAAAAACTGAATTCATCACGCTGGTAAAACAAGCCGTGCTTTCGTTCTTTTCAAATCCGTCACGCACTTTGCCGAAACTATTGGCCGTCGCGTTCACTGACTTTATGCAGTTTGGAATATATTAGTCTTCCCTCGCTGGCATCAAGTGTATTTTTCTTCCAAATGGTACTGCCAAAACCTCGACATGTGTAGCTATTCAGCCGGTTGACGCCGTAGAGAAAACTTGATTTGTCAAGAGCGAACAATTTATTTCAAATCCGCCACGCACTTTTATTCGAGGAAACATACTGTACAGCCGTCGCATTCCCAGTTTTCACGCAGTTTGGAGTTTCTCTTTCACTGACTCATATATTTTCCTTCCAAATCGTACTGCTAAAACTAGTCAAAGATAAAAGGGTTGAAATCGAAAATCCACGCCGTAGAACCGCACAAAATTTCATTCATCTGTATTCATCGCGAACGAACAAGTTGCAATTTCATTGTTCTGTACTCGACATCGGATTGGCTCAATTAAAAAATGTTGGAATGTATTGTTCCTGTTCTGCCCTGTGATTGGTTAACTTTGTCTGGGTGGCCCCGGTTACAGTAGTTTGACTGTAAAATACAAACTGTTTAATAGCAGTCTAGTGTGGTTGAGGTATTCATCTAGTATTGAGTAAATTTTGGTTGTTTGTCTTTACCGTAACTAGTCTCAATGTTTTTATCAACCACAGTGGACACAAGGTTGGACCATGCGGCAAAGACAATTTTTTGCTGCATCCCTAATGAGTCTGTCAATATTTTCAGGTACCGTAGTATTTTAAGAGTTATCATTGCCTTTAATGTACATCGTCACCAAATTGTATTATTTTATTGATCAATATTATTAAATAGTGGCACAAGCTACTCAAAAAAATATATACATTGTATGAGGAGTCAAACGCATTACCTTTCGCACACCGGTCAACTCTGGTTCGACTCCTGTTGGAAGAACTTGGAATTTTTTTCAGAGAAGCTTGTGTCACTGATTAATTAATATTTTTATCAACATCATTTCTTTCCTACACAAACCTGTTTAACATTATGAAGTGAGGCATTTGTAATGTTGATGTCAGTCTCACTGAAAAACGAAAAACATTAAGAAATGTTATTCCTTAGCACCCAAAGTACTGAAGAGAAGTACAGTGTACCAAATGCTAGGTTATATGTGCAAGTAACCAATGAAATTAACAGAGCAGACACTACACAGACCTCTGTAGAGCTACGTACGTCACCAGTGTGGAATGCCTTCGAGTCAAACCTCAAATCTCTCTCACAGGAGATAATAGAGCATGCAAATCCGAGAGAAGTATTTTTACTCAGGTGATTGTTTTGAGTTCTCTTATACAAACTTTTACAAGCATTATATTTCTATAACACCATGGTAAAGGGTTTTCAACCAATCAGAGTGCATACATGTACATGCATTATCATGTTTTTTTTCTTCATAATTATTTTTCTCACCTTGATACTCGGTTATCATCAGTGCCGGAAGAAAAGTTGCTATTGTGCAGTAATGCACGGAAGTCCTTTTTCTTGGCTTTAGGTAGCTGGTGTATCCGTACACTAAAAAAATGTACACAACACAGTCATAATTTGTTCTGTAAATACAGTTGAACCTCCACTAACAGCCACCTCTCTACAATAATTATTACCACATAATATGCCGTTCCAGAAAATACCATATATCCATATCCACCCCAAGGAAGGTCACTGGAAATTCCGAGGGGAAGGGGGGTCTCAAAAGCCAAAATGTTTAATTACGTATGAAGCTAGACTGAAATTTCCAGGGGGGTGGGTGGGTGGGTTCAAACCACAAAACCTTCCATGGGGTATGGATATTTTCTGGGACCACACAATAATTATCTTTCATGTGCTCAATATCATTACAATTATTATCACTAACCTTTGGAGCGGCCTTGTGACAGTTTCTCTAGCAGGGTTTTTGCCAACAAGGGAAATCAGTCTATCAGTCTCTATTTTACTCTAAAAACAAAATTTACGCAAGTTTAGTATACAGCCATCGCTTCAGATGAAAGCCAAGGACACATTTTTGTCCACTTATAGGAAAAAATGTTTTAAAATCGCCATGAATAAAATAATATTTAAGCCATTGTATAAACTGTGTAGTTTTATCGTTATTTATATTATAACCATTGCACAATGACACACAGTATTTCTAGCTAAATATCAAAAGTAATTTCACACAAGCAAAAGAAATGCCATATAATTACAATTCCTTGATTTTTACCTTTTCTTTACATTGCACTAGCACCTCCCTCCTGATAGTGCCCCCTCCCCTCCCTCCTTACAATCATTCCTAACTCCTAATCTTGCACTCTCTTCATGATCATTTCATTATCCCTTGACTCCTCCTCTTTCTCCTGATCTTGCCACCTCCTCTCCCTCCTCATCATGCACCTGCCCCCCCCCCCCCTTTTAGTGATCTTACACTATCTCTCTCCTCTGGCCTGCCTCCTTTCTGGTCTTTCACCCTCACCTTCCATTCTTCCTGATCTTGCAGCTTCCCCCCTCCCGTTCTTGTACCCTCTTCCCAATCTTACAAATTATATCCTTCTTCGCTGGCCTGCCTCTTTATTGATCTTTCACCCTCCCCTTCCTCCTAATCTGGCTTCCTTCCCTCCCCTCCCCTCTTGATCTTGCACTGTCCCCTCCATCCTCACCTGCTGCTTAATTTTCTTGAGATAATTCCCAACTGTATAACTTAGGACAGAGTCCAAGTGGTCTGGAACAAAAGAGGGTGGAATGCCCATACGACGAAATGCGTTGCGAAGAGGCTGGTCATAAAAAGAAAACAAGAAGAAATACAAAATTAACTAAAAATCAATTTGTGTGTACATTACATGATTTTGTTTCTTTTTTTTTTTTTTAATTTTTTAGTGTGCTGTTCACATTTACAAGTTTTCTAAATTTTGAAATATTATAATTTTTGCGAAATGCCACCTCCGAGATGGGACGGAGTCCATGGTGTTCATCCCCGAAGTTGCAAGCAACATGACGTATTTGATGGCGCGATTGCTTTCGGCAAACCGGCACTTGTTCCCGACTGTGCTGGATAACAAGAGAATGGTACTACTGCATTCTACTCTGAACCAAGAGGTCTGGGTTTGAGCCTAAGACATTTCACCCTCGCACTACATTAATTTTTGTACCTCTCTCCACCCAGGAATATAAATGGGTCAGGGTGATGGCGATCTTGCTGCTACATGTATGTAACCATAAAAATAATTTGTAATCTGAAAGTGACATTTAATATTACTCACCCCTGCATAGTAGTTTGGCATTGTTGAAAGATAGCTTTCAAATTTCTCTTTCCACTTTGGACTTGGTTTCATCTTGTGAACTTTCACCAATTCATCTGAAAGAGTCGAGAGAAATACATTATTTCAACAGGCTAAACACGATTGTACTGGTAACCAAGGTATCAAAGACCCCAACCTACTTTTCTTTTACAAAAGGAAAAACAGTTTACAATCAAAATGCCATAGGTACCTTAACATACTAAGTCCGATCTCACCCCTGAGGTACATTGTACATATTGTAAAGCATAATTTATACACATGGAAAACACATACACATGGATCAGGGCTGCAAATAACAGTCGGTCATCGGACAATGGCCGACTAAAATTTGCCAATGTTCGATGAAATCCCAACTGTGGTCGGACAAAATGTCCGGATAATTTTTTTTTTGCCTTCCAACGCAAATGTTAACGCGTTATAACGCATTTTGTTCTAAACGCAAACTATAGTTTACTCTGCATTGACAACGCATTAGATTAGCAGGTTCACTTATCAAGCAGTACTGTATGATGGCCGACCCCATTTTTGTTTTGTCCGACCAAAATGGTGACTTAGTCGGACACATGTCCTTTCAAGAAAACAAAATTATTTGCAGCCCTGTGGATCATGTACAAACCAACCTCATTGTTGCAGAAGAAGTAAACTGGCCAACAAGACCATCATTTGCAAGGAGAAGCTGCATGTGAGCCTCCTGCAGAGTTTGGAGTTGGCTAGTAAAACTTACTCATTCAACAAGAACTTACGACCACACAAACAAATCCTACATGTACAAGTAGGGATGGATTATTAGATTTTTGACAGGGATGGAAATTAGTTGTTGAGTAGCAATGGTAGGGCATTCTTCAAACAAACAAACTCAGAAGAAGAAATTGATTAGCGTGCACCAACTATCAGAGGTAACAACTTGTCAAAAACCGTGAAGATCTCCTAAATTCCAGACTAAGACAACATGGCTAATGCTTCCACACAGATATCTGTAAATTGAAGCAGATTAAAATTACGAGAACTTCCATTGAATGTTAATGTTCTTACCTATAACAGGAAAGAGTGCTGGAAAATTGTATGGCATAACAAACAAATTCACTGTTTGGAGATTTGTGCTTGCTTTCAGGTAACCAAACGGGAATCCCACGTCACCAAGCTTCTTGCAACTGTTTAAAATGAATGTCTGAAAGCAACAGATCAAGGAAATCAAGTTTATTGTGTAACTTTTGCTGAACTGATGTAGAATGTATGACTGACAGAGAACATTGACATGAAACATTATTTTTAACTCCCAGCTACTTGTACTGTATATACACTCAATACAGTACTACTAGGTGATAAGCTTCTGACTGTACACAAACTTTTTACATGTACTCCCCCCCCCCCCCTCTCACATGTATGGGATGCCCATCACTTATCCCTAGAGTGTTTTTGCCAGGACATCCTAACAGTTTGCCAATACCTTTATACTCCTGAGTGGAAAGAAGCACTGAGAGAGTAACATGTCTTGCACAAAAAGATCGCTTGATCTGGAGTTCAATGCGCTAACCATTATACCACCATGCCTCACCATAGTTCAAGATGGTAACGTCTTTAGCATGAAGCCGACTAGAAGTATTGCTACTCCCCTGGATGGGATGCTAGTCTATCACAGGTTACCCCCCAGCATTTTGTCGCCCGTACTGTACCCCTTTATATATTCCTGAGTGGAGAGAGGCACTGTGAGAGTAAAGTGTCTTTCCCAAGAACACAACACAGTCACGCCGGCCAGGGCTCGAACCCAGACTGGGCTTGAATCTGGAACGCTCGGTCCGGAGTACAGCACGCTAACCAGCAGGACACAACGTCTCCCATAGTACAATATGCCATAACAGAATATTATTCTTGTAAATTATAAGCTCACCTGCCAGCAGGTCGATGGTGATTTTCTCTCCAGGATATATTGCGTAAGCGGTGATGGTTCCAGCTCATACTTGTCAAATGGTAAGTTGTCAAGAACCAAAGGCTCGGAATTATTGCATGAAAACAGCACACAGGGGTGGGCACCTCTTGAAGGCTGATAAAGGAAGCAAAACAAAACATTCAGCATGTTATTGATTGCAGAATTAGCTTTTGTTCCTACATGTAGTCCTCCTGATAGAATGTTAGTTAATTGCAGGTAACCCCCGCCCGGGTATTTTGCCACGTTACCCTAAAAGTATGAATGCCTGGGTGTAGAGAGGCACTACATGTATTGAGAGTAAAGTGTCTTGCCCAAGAACACAACACAAGGACACAGGGGCAATGGCCAATGTTCTAACCACCAGGCTATTGCAACACCCACAAATTATGGTTATTATTTATACAGCCTTTCATTCTTTATTGTCTCCATCTGCCATTTTGTTCTTCATTGCTCAGTGTTCCAGACAAGAGAGGGGTCTCGCGTCAAAAATCTGACAAGGTTGGCTACTTGACCCGACAAATTACTGTAACAATAGAAAACGTAATGATTTGGTGAGTCCATATCTACAGTGGAAAATTATACCGATTTCTCAAACCCGCAATTTCTCAAACATTCCGATAACTTGAACCAAAAGTTGTTTCCCTTGTAATAATATTGTTTCACTGTAATTTTAACTCCAGATTTCTCAAAACAATTTTTGTTTCCCCTGGTGGTTTGAGAAATCGGGATTCCACTGTATTGACCTATTGCAATATTATTCCTTATTGATACCTTGCCTTTGTTTAAAACTGATCTGGAATCCTGTCATTGCTACATGTACCTTCTTGTTCTGCTTACTTCCGCTTGGCCCAATTCCGGCTCGCTTGCGCTTCACGCTCGATTTTCGCTCTCTCGCACTTTGCGCTCCCTCGAAAAAAAGAGGGACTGCTCGCAGTCTATAAAAGCCAGAAGAAAAAAATTACCATTGTTTGAATTGAAGGATCCGGCCAGAATGCTTCTGGAACTGGCCAATGTCCTGATGGTGGAGAGGTTTTGATATAGATCATCCTGCGACAACTTATCCATGCAGTAGATTGCACGCTTGGCGGTACTGGAGAGCATGTGGTTGATCTTGACATCCCCATAACACCAAGAGTTTCATCAGACTGGGGGCTGTTTGGAGCTACTGGGGGAATATTCTCTCCCATCTGTTGACCTCTGTTGATAGAAGAAAAAATTATTAACATGGACCAAGTTGGCTGTTGGGCCTTGGTATTTGAGAGTCAAACAATTCAGGAACACGGAGATACATGTACTGTAAGTCAAGAGATAAGTTTAGAAAATTGCGGTTTGGATAATCAACGTTTTACTACTGTACCCAACCTAAAAATAACAGTCAGCACATGTAAATTCAATGACATTTTGATGTATGATGAAAGAGTCTGTTTGAAGCACAGTGTAAAGTACACTTATTCTGATTGAGAGAAACGTATGTACATACCTTGCCAATGACCCTTCCAACTTCACAGGTACATGATTTTCGTCATTATTGAATGAGTTCTTGTCCTTTACCTCATCTTTGGCATAGTCCACATTGTTCATGACATGGTTATGGACCAAGAGGGGAGGCGTTGGAGACTCTGTCTCACGTGCATCGGTACTATTGTTCTTTAAAACTACAAAATTACAAAAAATAAAAATCAGGAAGAAAGAGGAAAATGAAGGGTAATTTTCCACTGGCTGAGTGAAACGAAAAAAGTGGAAAATGTTTTTCTCACACACCGCTGGGGCCTGGGTATAGGTCATGTGACCGGTGAGGCGGGCAGTTGTTTTTGTTGCGTCCGCCATTACTGACCTTCCCACCCACCCACCCAAAGAATTTCAGTAGTATTTTGTTGTATTTTTTAATTTCGGCGTTATACAATGTAACTAATGTACAGAGCTTGTAATTTTGGAAGCTTCCCAGTTTTAGCGTGATACGTGTATAGTTTTTGATTTTACAATAAAGGTCAGGCTTGCGGCGGTCGGCTTGACATGGCTACCAGTGGTGTGCGAGAATTGTACATTACGTAGATGTACATAGCCTAGCAACTAACCCAGTTCCTGACTTTTCTTGAAATACAAGTCAATATTAATGCACAAATTTCTGCTTTATAGTTATTATCTCCTTAAAGGAATTTAGACTTAGTCACAATAAATTATTTTTACAAACTAGAGAGGCAGTCAGGAACAATATCAAAATATGGGATAAATAAAAATGGCAAATGTTCACAATAGGTATTTGTTTTAACAGCTAACTGGCTTTAGTATATAGTATATTCTTTTGGTTTAAAATTTGTCAAACCAGTTTGATTTTTATTTCCTTTGTCTAATATTCATTACCATAATCTGCAACAAAGTAAAATAAAAATCAAACTGGTTTGAAATTTTTTAAACCAAAACTAAATTTAAACCATAACATACATTATATAATAATATTATTTTGAAGAAGAATAAACTTCAAGTATTCGCTATACCTTCAGGGGGTGGGGGTGGGGGATTACTAGCTCCTCCAATCTTTTCAAAGTTGATCACCACGCCGCACTGGACTTTCTGTGCAAGAGACTCTAATGCTTGTCCCAAGGACTTTGATGAAGTAACCTTGTAACATCGCCCTAAAAACAGTGTAGATCAGAGATTAGTTTTTTAAAAATTATTGCATTTGCTATCTTTGACATTTTTAGGTGCGCATGACTGTATAGGGAGGCCTGTGTGGTGGCCTTGGATCGAATGGTCCAGGTTCGAGTGCTGACCAGGGTCACTGTGAACATTTGCATTTTTGGGCAAGACACTTTTACAAGACACCTAGGCTTGTAAAAAGAATAACCTTTTCATTACCTCCTGTTACTTCACACATTGCAGCAATAGCAGGATCGTTGTTGTGCATTCCCATCTTTACTGGCATGGCACTCCTTGTTCCAGGCATGCGTAGTATGATGGAAAACAATCGCTGATCCCATCGAAATGGCTCTGTGGTTAGCTCATGTCCTGGTAAGGTCGTGTGCATGGGCAAATGAAGCTACAGAAAAAAAAAATCATTATATTGATCAATAGTCTCCTTCACAATACATCATTGCACCTGTTGTTATTTAGATCATCACACAGCACCTCTCCAAATTGTTTCTTAACCATGCAGAGGTGCAAAATTTATGTTCCTTTCCTTTTGTTTTGACATTTTTAGCACTGATTAATGATCATTTTTACATTTTTTTCGAATAGTCAGTGGTTCTAGAGAAGTTTCAGAGCCCATACGGATACATTTCTGCTAAATTGAGAAAAAGATTTGCCATGGATTTTCTATTCACTACTAATCCTATGGTTATGGCAACTATTTTGGAAACAGCAACCAAAATTTTTCAGGGCCAACTACAGTACAGGCCGGAGTTATGCGAACCAAAATCAACGCGTTAGTAAAAACATTAGTATGTATGAGCTAGCTCATTGTTTTTCAGTTGATGATATTCTTTGTTTATTTTGAATGCCCTTTAGCAGCTTTAGAATTCTCTCTGACAATATTCATCGATTGAAATGACGACTGGTTTGAATATTTGATGTAAAACTGAAATCAGTTCTAAGATGATAAACTTTCTATTTTAAAAAGGAAAATAATGTCACTTCACAACTTTTAATTTGCTTTTGATGTAACCTGTGACTCAGCATTTTATTACCTCTTCCTGTATTCCACCTTGACAAGAAAGTTTGCTTCCATCACTTATACAAATAACCATTGCTGGTTCCACATAAAAAGGATTTCGCCCCTGCAATGAAAAATAATAATAATGAAAATTATGAGTAATTTACAGTGGTCACAGTCCATTTCAAATTTTAAACTTTTCATGCAAATTACGATACATTGTACGGGTAATTTTCCACTGGCTGAGTGAAACGAAAAAAGTGGAAAATGTTTTTCTCACACACCGCTGGAGCCTGGGTATAGGTCATGTGACCGGTGAGGCAGGCAGTTGTTTTTGTTGCGTCCGCCATTACTGACCTTCCCACCCACCCACCCAAAGAATTTCAGTAGTATTTTGTTGTATTTTTTAATTTCGGCGTTATGCAATGTAACTAATTATGTACAAAGCTTGTAATTTTGGAGGCTTCCCAGTTTTAGCGTGATATGTGTATAGTTTTTGATTTTACAATAAAGGTCAGGCTTGCGGCGGTCGGCTTGACATGGCTACCAGTGGTGTGTGAGAAATGTATTTATTATATGGCAAACTGGTTCATAATGAAAACGAGCATTCTGATTGGTTCCTTGAGCGGTCCGAATTTTGCATATCGACCACTTTATAGATGGACTGCTCACAAACTAATTTCGCTGAATTCCTTTATGAAAAATTGAACATTTTTTAAGAAAATAGACTGTGAGCAGACCCTCTATCTTTTTGCGCTGAAATTGTCGCGCCATCATTATTTATAAAGTTGAAACACTTTTCCTTCATGTCTGGCTATAAATATCTTACCATTCCGTAGTTGTCTATTCCAGAATGCAGGCGATACAAATTCAACAGATCAAATGCTTCTTTCAAAGAAGACCCTAACGTTGACAGACCAGTCGCTTGAAGATTCTTTAGTTCATTTATGAATGTTGCTTGAGTTTCCCGCCAACCAGCCTAGTTATAAATTGAACAACATTTCAAGGTCACAAATTAGGATAAGCTACATAATTATTTTATATGTAAGAATCGAAGAGGGTCATTAAAACCCATTACTGATGAATTATACGGTGACTCTCACACTGTAACTTAAAATTAGTTATAGAAATACCTGTAGCTAAAGTGACCAATTTTCTTAAGACATGTGCTAAAATTAATTTTCACAAACAATTTTTCTTTTTAATGACTGAAATACTGGTAAAAGAAGTACAGTTGAACCTTGGTATTTTGAACTCAGTTATTTCGAAACCCCCGCTATTTCGAACTAATACCCATTTCCCTTGGATTTGCCATTGTTTTTCACCCCAATTTACTACGTTTATTTTTAACTCGCTTATTTCAAACTTCCTGCTATTTCGAAATGATTTTTGTTTCCCTTGGTCTAAAATCAACCCCATTTATTTTTAACTCTGTTGACGGATGGACAACATCAGACGACTGAACATACCTAGCCTGGAAGTGCACTGAACTTATTTATAACCTTTTTATTGCACTTATTTTGTAATGTATCTGCCTTGTTCCATTGCGCATAGTTCTGGTTGTCAATAACAGTACAGAAATTTGCTATTCCATAAAGAATGTGCTATGTATTACCAATTTCTTGAAATAAAAATTGTATAAGGTACAAGTCATTCCATCATGTTAATTATTAATGATTATTTTGATATTTAACGCTGACCTCGTTATTTCGAACCCCCACTATTTCGAACTATTTTTTGTTTCCCCTGAGAGTTCGAAATAACGAGGTTCAACTGTATCGGCATACTAGGATTCAACAAAAAATGTAAACTAGATGAAGAACAAAATGTTGAAGTCAATCTAACCCCTCCCCTCCCCAGAAGGGAGCTGTAATCAATACTAACAGATTTTACAATAACAATAATTTTTACAATGACTTGAGAAAGTTCCAATATTTTTATATGCAGGGGAAATTTCAAGTGCCCAATCTAGACTTACCACTCGATATAAACAAGCCTATAAAACAATTCAAGCCTATGTTTATCAAATGAGCACTTCAAAACAATACCCATGATTCCATTAGGGTCGTAAACACGACTAAACAAAGTCACAAAAGACACGAAAAATTCCTGTAAATTTCTTCACAACAAACTTCTAAGGCTTGAAATGCATTTTCGTACAGATAAATGTTGTTTTTCTGCGATTTCTCTGCACTGACACGAGTCGTCCGAGGTACAATACTGCGAAACGATCTCGGTGATTAGGAGCTTCATCGCTGCTCTGTGCTCACAATAGGGCCATACCTTTATTGCTCCTGGCGGCTCCTCCAACGTCACCAACATGTAACGATCAGTTCGACTCGCCTGATCTCGTTGACGAAGCTAAACCAGACAAATTTTACAGGTCAGATAAATAAAACAACGTTCGTTCTAAGCCTTCAGACTGAACAGAGGGAAAATTCGTACCTTTGTAAAGGTTTCCACGGCGTTTTTCGCGACGTCAAGCAACGTAGTGCCTATGGAAGTTCTCTGGTTCATAGACGCAGAGGTATCGACAACGAAAACAAATATTACCATGTTCCTGGTATAACTCTTATACATTGATTTATGGGTTTAAATGGAACGAAACTTCTTTCGTTTACGAGAACGACTGCGTATCTTTTCTCTCTTCATAATGGCGCCCGTACTCGAGCTGCTTCGGGGCGCAGCTCAAGCGCCTCCACGATGTGGCGACACCACGTGACCTCGGATATACCATAATCCTCCACTCACGAACATTTCTATAAATATCTTTTGTTCTCTGAAAAACGTGGTGAAGGTATGGAATATTGCCATTTGTAGAGGTTTGCACGTCTTTTATTATGTTTTAACCTAAGATAATTATTTCTTGTATCCATATTTTGTATAAGGACACACGGGTCGTACTCAAAAAAATTATTTCGATACCGTGATCGGGCTACATATTACATGTAAATGTACTGTCTTTCATGCAAGAAGCTTTTTGGGGCTTTATAAGCTTACATGTAAGAATGAATAAAAGCTTTTACCTAAAATATATACAGTGGTGATTTTTGTTTTCTAAAGTTATATAAGCTTAAGATCTTCTAATTTGCATCAGCGAAGTTTGTTTTCAATCCCGTCATATCCAACCTGTCATAAACACATAAACTTTTATACATGCATGAAATAATCGTGAGTAAAAAGTATAAAGAATCGAAAGTGATCGAATGTTGCATCAGCTGGGTACGTACTCCGTCAATCGTCTGTCTGTCAGATCCACAAGAAACCGTTTACGTGTCACACGAAAATAATACTATTCTTCTAGACTCTTTAGTTCCTCAATTGTGATCTGATAAACGTCTAAGTTCTCCTCGCTGTGTTAGGCAGGTTGTGAGAAAGTCAGACCTGATCAGCTATTAAACTAAAACATCCTTTGCCAAATTGAAAATCTTTGAAATCTTTGAAATCTTTGATAACCATTTCTTGTTTCGAGCCCTTTTGATTATCAGGATGAAAATTTATGAAAGGCCATAAAAATTTATAAAGATATTTTTGATGATGGTTCATTTTATGTAAAGTTGGTTCCCACAGGTCAAATGGCTTCTGGTGGAGTGGAAAAATACATGTAAATACCAGAATCAAATTATAAAATGATCCTGCAACATATAAACGAGAAATCAAGGAAGTAGGCTGCTAGGAAGTACTGATTTGTTTCATTTTCCAGTGACAGCAGGGTAAACATAGCCTGCGGCATGAAACAACAGGTGAAAATCCATCTTGTTTGCAGGCTAGGGTAAACCATAAGTTATAAGTAAATGTTTCTTTTCAAGTCTTCTGTTGCTCGGGGTGGGGGGTGGGCCTAATGCTTAAAAGAGAGGGGATTGTGTGAGGGCTTCGTAAAATCATTGCAGTTGTGAAGTCAGAACATGGGCCAAGTGGCTCTAAATAACCATGGACACCGAACACTGCCAGGTTTTTGTAGAGAGTAAAGTGCACATGGTTTGAACTCTGCAGTCTTGAACTAGGACTTCCTGATCCGCAGGGGAGGTACTCTGGTATAATAGTGATGGGGACAGGCTCGAATTAGGCCAAATTGTTAGACCCCCAAAAAGTCCAATGGCCCAGAACGTAACCCCCAAAAAGTCCTTTTTCTCCTGCATTAAAATGAGAACCCTGGGAACTTGCGCTTTTTTTCAAATTTCAAACCCCCCAAAAGTCCTCAGATCGCTAATTTAAAACCCCAAAAAGGTCTTTGAGCCTCACTATTATACCTGAGTACCCCCCTGGGTCCTGATCCAAACATGTACACTAACAAAGTAACCATTAATCAAAATGAAATTTTAATTTTAATATTTTGTTATTCATCTACATGTTGCAATTGAGGCTGAGTACTTACAAAACCTTTTCTTTTTCATTGATAATAAATAACAAATGTTGCAAATGAACATCAATTCACGTTACATTGCATTGCAGCATTAGCAACAGTGAGAAAACTTTTATGAAAAGGCTTTTGAGATGAATAAATAAGAAATTTTAAGAATATAAAGCAGTTCTGTACATGTACATCATTAGTAACTCAACAATAAATAATTTATTATTTTTTTCTACAGTATTTAAATAAAAATAAGGCCTTATGTGAAAAAAGGCCTTAAATTGTGACAGTAGTCACAAAGCAGATAGGTAATTTAAATAAAAATACACTGTGAAAAACTTTTACCAGTGTTAGCCAAGGGTATTAGGAATTGAAAATAAATTTACCAAATGAATAAAAAATAAATAAAATCATTACTGTTTACAGACTAGCAAATCCCAACAATAATTTAATTTTTGTTGAGTTTATGAGTTTCTTGTTTCCCTGCACATCATATCAACGCTCAAATGAGACCTTGCGAGGGACAGCTTGTGGTCGGCGCTTGATATAAAATTCCCATTCTGACCAACCTCCAGCGAAAATAATGGCCCTAAAAAACAAATATTATTTTATAAATAACAGTTACATGCACAACTTCACATATACATGGGCATTTGAGGACTCAAGGATTATAAACTTTTATGAAATTTCCATATAAGGCAATCCTGTGTAGATATTTTACAGTAAGTGACTTCCTCTCCAGAATCTCTATTATTTTTCTGGTTAGGGGCATTAATGTTGCTTGTGGCAACTTAGATGACCCATATTTTATCCTGCTCTTCAAGTCAAAATAATATTGTTTTTGCAGCCAATCAAAATGCTTGTTATGAAACATGTACGTCATGTTATTAGAAGTTTTTATGAGTTCCTGTATTGTTTTACAAAACTTTTAAATTAATAAAAGAGCATTTTCTTCTAGTGACAGAGGACATGGCTGAAATTCAATCTATTTTTCTTCATGAAGGATTTTGTTGTAAATTATGAACTGGCTCACAAACGGTCACAAAACGTTCTGAAACGCATAACAGGAAACTTAACTTACCGTAAAAGCTTTATTTAGTCCCCCTCTCTATTAAGCCCCCCTCTCTAATAAGCCCCCCCTTTGTAAGTCAGATTTTGTAATAAGCCCCCCTCCTTTCGTAAGGCTGATGTTAATGACTTTTCAGCAATATATTCTGGCGTTTCAGTCACTATGTATTGAAACGTGGTCTTATATTCCCAGAACTATCGTCGAGCTAGGGTATAAATGAAGTTTCCTTTGTAAGACGGTCATACATAACCCATTTCTTGTTCTGTTTTAGTTAGTGGTGTAATAGTAAAGTTTGAAAAATTAATGTGAATTTTCTTGAAAATTTATGATTTGAAATAAGCCCCCCCTCTCTATTAAGCCCCCCCTCTCTAATAAGCCCCTCCTTCTTGAGGTGGCTGTTTCTGCATAAGCATAAACTGGAGTTAATGTTTAGCTCAATTGAACCACGAACATACCTCGTGTTTGCTAATGTTTTTTCCCCGTTAAGCGATCTAGCGTACTTTGTACTTCAGGCACGCTCCTCTTAATCACACCTATTCTTAGCGCCCAATTACGTTTGATTGCGCACGTGCGGTCGACCCGCCAGCCAATACAATGTGACAAGTTTCCATTTGATCGTGTTCAACTTTGCAAGGAGGTTTCCACCCTCAAATATAATTTTACCCTAACAGCAGTTCATGTAGCGGGCGTCCAGAACGGTATTGCTGACTCCCTTTCTCGCTTCCAGATGGAACGTTTCAGGGAGCTGGCACCAGGAGCCTCGCCTACTGGCTACCCCATCCCGGAATACCTGATCCATATTTAACATCCAAAGTCTCCGGCTACTTATGGGGATCCCTTGCTCCTTCCACTAGGAGAACGTACGCCTCAGGAGAAAAACAGTTTATTCATTTTTGCCTTAAGCATGGTCTAGTTACTCCGTCCACCCCCTTGCTGCCCGTTAAGGAGGTCACCCTAATCTATTTTGTGTCTTACTTAGCTGATCATGTTAAATTTCATACAATTAAAGTATACTTAGCAGCGACACACAATTTGCATGTAGAGTTCAACTGCAACCTCAACTTCGCAGCCATGCCTCGCCTCCAAAACACTCTTCGCGGAATCAGCGCACCCTCGGTATGACCAGGCGTAACCGTCAGCCTATTACCCTTTTCATTCTCGAAAGCATTTTCAATTTACTCGCCCCTTATCGTTCGCTCGAAATCGATACTGTGATGCTTTGGGCCGCTTTTACATTAGCTTTCTATGGCTTCTTGAGGTGCAGCGAACTCACATGTAACGGTCAGTTTGACCGCAATGTACACCTCACCCGTGAGGACATCACCTTTATACCTAACATCACCAAACCTAGTCACATGGAGGTCCGCATCAAGAAGTCTAAGACCGACCCGTTCCGGCAAACAGCCATCATCACCATTGCCAAGTCGCCTTCAAACGTCTGTGCAGTCTCTGCCGTACGCGAATTCCTCCTTCAAACACCTGGCTCCAACCCACATGGTTTCCTGTTCCATTTTAAGGATGGCACCTTTCTCTCCCGGCGTACACTGGCCTCCAACTTACACACACTTCTGGACTTATGTGGCCTACACTCGGATCATTACAACACCCACAGCTTCAGAATTGGAGCGGCAACAACAGCCGCCGCTGCGGGCATACCTTCCTGGCTCATAAAAATACTTGGCCGCTGGCGTTCAGATTCCTATGAAAGGTACATCCACCTCCCTCAAGCCACTATACTTCAAGTACCAGCTACAATGGCTGCCTACCAACAGGACCACACGCCTACACAGAACCTCGCAACATTTGATCCATGGTCATGAACAATACTTTAATAGTACACTGTCCGCTGTTTAACTGTCCCACGTACCAGACATTGAACTTTGTACTTTGAACTACTTTGAACTTCCCTGGTTATGTCGGTACCTTTTAGGTTTATAATTAAGGAATAAGAAACACTGTCTTACAATAATATCTTTTATTCATCACCTTGAAGAGGGGTAACCTTGTTGCGAGGGGTCCTGTCTGAGGCTACTAGCAGAATGCTGCTCCGCACCATCCTGGGTGGGGGAACCGTTTTTGCTGTCCAAACAGCTCTCTTAGCAGCCTCAGTGTGGGAGGATTCTGTTCCAGAACCATGGGGATAAGTGTTGCTGGCGCCAACCCTTCAGTCCCACACTGAAGCGATGCCTGGGTTGCCTCAGCTTGGGTGTTAAACGCTGGCGATCCCACTTCCCCTTGCTGTCGCAACCTTCTGGGAGCTTGGCATAGGTACATGTACACTGTGCTCCGTGACACACGGTCTGTATGCCACTCGCTTAAACTAGCCCCTTTGCTGGCCTCGCACATGGCAGGCAGCACTCGGGTCCTGGACAACACTTAGCCCCTAGCCTTTCTCCCACAAAACTGTGTCATTTAATTGTGCGTGACATTAACCTGAAATTAAATAAGCCCCCCGGGGCTTAATAGAGCTTTTACGGTAATTAATAGCACAATTGGTCATTATTACCAAGAATATTTGTTTAAGCTATACTGTAGGTGCAATATCTAACGTACTTTCCAAAGCCAAGTTGTTTAAACGCCTTCCACGGCTTTTTGTGCTCTTCTTCCCGATTGGCAATGGAAGATAAGATTTTCATCTTTTACATCCGGTTTCGGCACGCTATATTTTTCTTTAAACTCTGCTGGGCTCATGCTAAATGCTTCAACAACTTGTGCCACTGAAAAATGAAAATACATTCGATTTAGTATTAATTTAATAAATTGAAGTAACGCGCATATAAACAAGTGGATGCATGAAATATGAAAAAAAAATCGAGAAAAATCAACCGAAAATGTTCGAAATGTTTAAAAAAAAAAAATTACACAAGTGACCCGTTTTCACTCTCAAAACTTCTCAGTTTTGCATAAAATTTTGACCATAAATATTTTTAACATCTGCAAAGAAACAAAGCTCGTATAAATAAATTATTCATTAGCTATTATTTGAAACTTACAAGGTATGTTCACTGATTTCGGTATTTTTCCCAGCGAGGCGAGTTCGTGTGGTTCTCGGACGTCGAAACAATTGTATATCTCCATCTACCACCATATCTTTGAGACATTCCAGGCCGATCTGGCTTCGATCAGTCTCTTTTTTACAAGACCAAATTCGTTCTCTTGGACTTGCATTCGAAGAAAGCGCTTTGGCAATAACTACACGAGGTAGAACGCTTCGGGAAAATACAGATTTTGATAATCTCACAACTGCACGCGAGGCCATCTTGAATTCGAAATGTTTCGACTTGCTTCTTCAAGCTTCTTCAGCAGGTAACTGCAAAATATATGCAGCGCTGGGTGTTTTGATCGTATTTATTTGCATTTTGGTGACATTTATTTACGTGTCAAATTACGTCATCATGCGCAATGCTGAGTCACGCTCGCACGTTCGAGCTAACCTAAAAAATGTGTAAAATATCCACGATTTTAACTTTTTGCATAATGAAGAGGTTTCTTTTTCTGTATTTTATCGAGTATAACATAAATGTTTCCTCATTTTCCACTGTAAATGCCATGTCATAGCCCCAGATTTGAAACAAATACAAAAGTAAACGCAATCGCGAACGTGCAACATGTCAGGTCATGTCTAGACTACGAGTAGACCCTAATTTTTCTCAGATCGAGCGGGCCGGCGCGCGCGAAGCGCGTGGAAACATGAGAAGCCGCATATACCTTTTTTTGGGACGCCGCATGATACCACAGTCGCTATGGACGCTATGCTTAAACCGATTATCAAGCAATTTCCTACTGTGAAAAGTAATTACTAATTCGGCCCTTTGGGCCGGGGAAGGTGTTATAATCTCTTCGAGCTGTGTCAAGAAATGTCACCGAATCAAAAGAAAGCCAGAAAAGGAATGATACCGAATAAATTATATAATTATGTTGTGATGAAATGAAACGTGTCTGTTTTCTTCATTTTGAAGATGCAAATACAACATTCGCGCTCGCACGCGCGCCAGTATCTTACGAAAAAAATAAATGTCTGTGAACAGGCTAGTGCAGAAGGCAAAGAAAGCGTGAACAGAAAGGGGCGGTATGCTTTATTACATCGCAAACATACAACAAACGATTGTCCATGCAATCCTCGAGCTAGCTAGACCGAGAATAATCTGAGTCAGTTAAATATTTCAATATTTATTCTAGGTATACTGTAACCATTTAGATCAAAATGCGATGCAGCGATCGCGTACTGGATATTACTTTCATAATGCGTGGACAATTCACCTAATGAAGGGAATGCGTGATAAGCGGATTGTACAAATTCCACTGCGATATCAAAAACGTTAAACGAACTGGACTAATTAATCGCACCGCGCGTGCTGGCCTGTAGTGAAGATTTGAGAAGTATTATAAAGAGTGATCTACTTTACTGATAGTAGTAGGCTGATAGTAGGCCCAGTTCCTCAGTCTTACTAAGCTATAATAACAACACACCACCAAACAATGACACTTGACCGTAAGAGAATACAGTTGCAGGTATGAATATTTTATAGAGTCTACTACACGTTTCGGCATTTAGGAAAAATGTTTCAAAACGCCAATAACTAAATGGAACGCAAAAGGGGGCACAGTGCTGTCCACATCAGTGTTGTATAGTTGTAAACAATTATATAAATATATATAATAGATACGAAACGACTTTTGTACATGTATACCCCCATTGAACTGTATAAAAAAATACACTACTTTTGAAACGGTATTCGCTTGTTTAATAAAAATCTCGAAGGCCTGTGCGAGGGAACTTGAAAGATGCAGTTGTTTTTACGGCCCTTAATAATCTTTTAAACAAACTCTGGAAACTTAAAAAAAATAAATCGCCGACTCGTCACGGGCTTTGTTTGTTCTTTCAGATGGACGAAAATTAAGTGCGAGATAGTTCAAAAATTAGTACTTATTTGTGTTACATCGAACTGTATGAGGTGTGCCACCCGCCAGTTCAGATGGACGAAAAAATTAAGTGCGAGCTAGTTCCAAAGTCAGTATTTTTATGTTACATCGAACTGTATGAGGTGTGCCACCCGCCAGTTCAGATGGACGAAAAATTAAGTGCGAGCTAGTTCCAAAGTTAGTACTTTTATGTTACATCGAACTGTATGAGGTGTGCCACCCGCCAGTTCAGATGGACGAAAAATTAAGTGCGAGCTAGTTCAAAAATTAGTACTTTTATGTTACATCGAACTGTATGAGGTGTGCCACCCGCCAGTTCAGATGGACGAAAAATTAAGTGCGAGATAGTTCAAAAATTAGTACTTTTATGTTACATCGAACTGTATGAGGTGTGCCACCCGCCAGTTCAGATGGACGAAAAAATTAAGTGCGAGCTAGTTCCAAAGTCAGTATTTTTATGTTACATCGAACTGTATGAGGTGTGCCACCGCCAGTTCAGATGGACGAAAAATTAAGTGCGAGCTAGTTCCAAAGTTAGTACTTTTATGTTACATCGAACTGTATGAGGTGTGCCACCCGCCAGTTCAGATGGACGAAAAATTAAGTGCGAGCTAGTTCCAAAGTTAGTACTTTTATGTTACATCGAACTGTATGAGGTGTGCCATCCGCCAGTTCAGATGGACGAAAAATTAAGTGCGAGCTAGTTCAAAAATTAGTACTTTTATGTTACATCGAACTGTATGAGGTGTGCCACCCGCCAGTTCAGATGGACGAAAAATTAAGTGCGAGATAGTTCAAAAATTAGTACTTTTATGTTACATCGAACTGTATGAGGTGTGCCACCCGCCAGTTCAGATGGACGAAAAATTAAGTGCGAGCTAGTTCCAAAGTTAGTACTTTTATGTTACATCGAACTGTATGAGGTGTGCCACCCGCCAGTTCAGATGGACGAAAAATTAAGTGCGAGCTAGTTCAAAAATTAGTACTTTTATGTTACATCGAACTGTATGAGGTGTGCCACCCGCCAGTTCAGATGGACGAAAAAATTAAGTGCGAGCTAGTTCCAAAGTCAGTATTTTTATGTTACATCGAACTGTATGAGGTGTGCCACCCGCCAGTTCAGATGGACGAAAAATTAAGTGCGAGCTAGTTCCAAAGTTAGTACTTTTATGTTACATCGAACTGTATGAGGTGTGCCACCCGCCAGTTCAGATGGACGAAAAATTAAGTGCGAGCTAGTTCAAAAATTAGTACTTTTATGTTACATCGAACTGTATGAGGTGCGCCACCCGCCAGTTCAGATGGACGAAAAATTAAGTGCGAGCTAGTTCAAAAATTAGTATTTTTATGTTACATCGAACTGGACGAAAAATTAAGCTAGTGCCAAAGTTAGTATTTTTATGTTACGTCGAACTGTATGAGGTGTGCCTCACACCACTTCAGATGCACGGAAAATATTAAGTGCGAACTACTTCCAAATAAAAATAAACTACTTCCGAATAAAAAAAATTATAGCGCGTTTTTATTAGTATCTCTTGCCGGTCATTCCATGCTCCTGGGTGTTCCACGAATAAAAATTATAGCGCGTGCCGTTTCTTATTGGTTTCTCTTGCTACCGCTGGAAAGGGTGTGATAAATAAAGTACATGAACATGTATATTTGGCTGGTAAATTTGAAGTCTTTCATTACGGGAAAAATATATGTTTGCTATGCCGGTATCATATAGCAAATTGTTGCAATACAAATAACATAAACAAAACTCGCCTATATTTTCCATTTTGACTGGCCGGACATCACAGTATGCGGGTTTAACTTTTGTAAATTGTAAGTGCCGGATTACGTTTTTTTTAACTAAGGACTTACCTGGCATCCTCTAGTACTTATGATTGTATCAAGAAATGAATGATCCACGATGTGAATACCCGGACATTACAGTTCATGTTTGCTGAACTCGACAGTTCAATGAACAAACACTGGGCTGAAATACAACACAACACTTCGATGGGTCGCATGCGAGATTGAACACTTGAGTTGGTTTTGCACTACAATACAAAACTGACCTTTCATTTGTGACATTTCATTTGTCGTGTAGAAGTGCAAAATACCATTTGCAAGATTGACAAACGTTACAAAAGACGAAAACGTTTCTTCATAGACGGCGCCCGGTGTCAAAGTCAAGTCCGGCTATGACAAGCAACATTATATTCCCTCTTCAATGGAATACGTCTTTTCATAGCTCGATCGAGGTTCATCATGTGATGTTCAGCAAGCGAAAACTTCCCCTCGGAGAGAACTTCATCTCGGAGATCGAAATGTTTGCAAAACATCAAGCCGTAAATCTAGAGCCATTGCAGTAAAACTCCTTGTTTGCCGCCAAGCGAGTTCGCCACGAAATAATATATTTCGCCGCCAGAAATAGCAATTAGTTCACAAGTGGTGACGTGTGACTAACATATCTCAGACATTTATCGAGGTTTTCGAAACGAGATACGGTGTATGTTTTCAACACGTCTATTGTTATATATTGCGCAATTGGTCATTTGAAATGACCATCGTCGTCCAAGTATCTAAGGCGTGCGGCTTGTCATGATCCTCGCGCGAGAAGACGCGGCGCGAAGAGGCGCGAAAAATGAGGGACTACCGACATAGGGCCAGCATTTGACCCTTCACGGCCGAGTGATTTTTGGGTGTCAATTTCATATCGTCTTTCTTGCTCTCATTTGCGCTTGTCATTGATGAACTGCGGGAGATGTTTATCACAGACCAGGGGCCGAAGGAATGCGCTTTTTTTCGTGGATGTTTCTCGGGAAGCCATCTCAAAATGGTCGAGACGTCTAAAAAAGCGATAGGAAGGCCTCAGTAAAAGCCTAGCATCAACGATTTCTGCCGTGTTTGTGGCTGCAACTTCAACACTTTTTACGGAGATTTTAAGCGAAGGATTTCAACCGAAAATATTTTCGAAATTCCCAGGCAGAGTCGAGAAATCTCTCCTCGCCGATTTCCTGAATCAACTGGGGTTTCCTTGTGAACAATCTGCTTCATTTTCTTCCCGTGTGTGTGCCAAATGTGGCGCAAAAATAAGGAATGCCGTGGATCTGATCGGTTTCCCGGTGTTGTTGTTTACGAATTGGTTTCGCAGATTGCGACTGAAAGGTTTAAAAGACTGGTGCGTTCCCCGGCCTTGCTCGAGCTCAGTTAATTCCAAGTCAAGCCGAGTAGCATCACCGTTGGACATGGCGAAAACCGGCAAAGCTCGACGATCGATCAATAGTAGAATCGCGAGAACGTCTCGACCAGCAAAGAGGGCCTCCAGTGCTTCGATTTGTTTTGGTTTTAACGCATCTATTTTTGGTAGCTGATCGATACAGGCCTGTAATCGATCAGCCTAAATCATTGAGTGTTAACATCGGCTTGCGCGTATTGACAGATTGTTGACAGATCTCCAAGAAAGAACCAATCAGAATTTTGCGTTGTGAGAGCAACGCATAATTCAAACGCTGGCCCTATGTCGGTAGTCCCTCATTTTTTGCGCCTCTTCGCGTCGCGTCTTCTCGTGCGAGGATATTCCCACGCGCTTCGCGCGCGCCCGCCCGCTCGATCTGAGAAAAATTAGGGACTACTCGTAGTCTAGGTCATGTCACAACTTGGTCACGTAATCTTGTAAATGAGCACGCTACTTACTGAAACACGCTAATTCCAAAACGGAAATGCGTTTTTCATGCGTTCTTTTGTTTTGTTTACATACATAAGAAAAAAAATGTATAGCCTGATTCTCAGACGGAGGGAGTGGGGGACCGAGTCGGACCGTCTGAGAATCAGGCTACTACATGTATTACAAAAAATTACATAAAAAAGCATCATCTTCCGTAAATATAATTTCGATTTTCTTCTGAATTTTTTTTGACCGGAAGTGCCTGCATGTAACGTTGCGTATAAGAATGGTCGCGCCTGAAACGCTTCCGCTGTCCCCAGTCAGGAAGTAATATTTCTTTTACTACAGGAAGCGGCAACCTCGTTCCCAGGGTCTACTCCGCTTTCAAGATGGCGGCTGGGCGCAGAGTAGACCCTGGGAACGAGGTTGGGGAAGCGGCTGCTTCACGTTTTAATATTACGAGTATCAAGAGGTATATATGTTAATTTGGTACTGATATAATTTTTAATGTATTTCCTTTCAACTGTTGTAAACCTGTAAAATGAAAAACTCGTGAAAATATTTTAATCTTTCGTAGTCACGCATTCAACAATCTTGGGAAGGAAAGATTGCATGATGAGCCAAAAGAATCTCCATTAGAACAAGACCGATAACTTTCGTGACTGATAAATGTGTTTATAAAGCAACAGCAATTTTAACGAAGTTTGTATTCAAAGAGCTGAAGTCTCACTTTGTCCGATTTTTATTCATTTTGTTTTGTGCCTATCAAGGTCTTTCATTCCTTGCCAGGAAACACTTTCCTGGGGGATGTGGCTAGTAAAGAAGTATGTTCACATTAGCCTGCGTAGCTTGCGGTCTTGTTGGTGCACGAAGGCAAAATTCTTAAGCGGCAAAGCCGCTTTTGTGAGTGGTGGAGCCGCGAGTGTCTGTGGCGGGAGGGTCTGACGTCAGACCCTCCTGCCCCAGACTCTCGCTGCTCGCTGTCTTGCCGCTTACAAATTTTCCCTTCGCGTGCCAACAAGACCGCCAGCTACACAGACTAGTTCACATGGAGTGTATATATGAATTTATTTTATTTAACATCATTTCTAGCCTGTGAACAGGCTGTTTATTTATGAAAAAAAACCTAAGTAAAAAAAAAATAATAAAAGAACAAAATATAAGCCTTTGGTAAACTTACTCAAGAAACCACATTTCATGTAGTTTACTACAGCTGCACAAATAAAAGACACATTAAAACTGTTACTGTATTTTATTTTGAGAAAAGCATTAAAAGTATCCATTAATTTAGTTAAATAATCATGACACCAAAATAGTTCAAATAATGTTGCTTTTTACATCAATCATTTTCTTCTCAACTTAAACATTCAGGATTTTTCTGTGATGTCGATGTGTGATGCCCACTCCTCATAACCTCCGGGATAGTGTCTTGCCCTAACAAGAACATTTAAAGAACAAAACAGATTTAGAGAGTGTATATAAAAATAGTAAACATTTTAAACAATCTCTCTCTCCTCTGCAGAGGGGCTCATATGGGGTTTTAGGAGAAATCCGCTGAATGTGGTGTGTGCAGGCACAAGTAACTGGCGGATCAACGAAGCGGTGAGCGGCTCAAGATTGTTGGCAGACTGAGAGGCCCCCACCGTCGCTCTCTCTGGTTTTTCTTGTGCCGGCACTCACTTTGTTCGGCGGATTCTCCCATATATGAACCTCTGTGGAGGAGAGAAAAACAATCTCAAAATTAATGAAAGAAACAGTCACTGACTTCTAGAAGATTTAAAAAATGTAAAGTCTGTCTACAAATCTAGTTGGCTTATCAGGCCGGCACTTAACTCTGGTGTCCATAGCATGAAGCAACTAGGAGTATCGCTACTCCCCTGGATGGGATGGGATGGTGATACTCCTGTAAGAGTAAAGTGTCTTGCCAAGAAACACAACACAACAATCCCAGCCAGCGCTCAAACCTCGGCTGGTGATCCAGAGACCAATGCGCTAAACCATTTGGCCGCCAAGACTGGGATTAAACCTTATAAATAATGGCCATTGCACAAATTTGTATTATTTTGTCAAATGAAAAATGTGTGAATTTATCAGAAGCAGATCCAGACCTGTTTAAAAATTCTTAAATTTAGGTTGTGACCTGAAAAATTTTCAGTCCGTCAGTTCACAAATAAGTGGTGGTGGGAAGGGGGGGGGAGGCCCCTCCCCTAGATCCGCCACTGTTTATGAATTTTGAGTGTATCTTACTTAGTGAAGCCAATCTGATGGACAGCCTCCATAGCTGCTCTACTCCTCACTCCAGCCAGGCAGTGAAACACAATGTTTGCATCATTCTTGTTTGGCATTTTAGCATCGTATTCCTCCTCAAATTCTTCAGGATCCATTGTAAAGGCCGCTGGAACTTTTCTCACTAAAATATACAAACATACATAAACTATATACAGCTTTTTGGCAAACATTTTGAACCTGGGCCTCACAAAATATATATATTTCAGAACTTTCCCTGTAATTTTCCGGTCCAATGCTTGCAAACAATACAAACCCTTATCCATTACTGCTGACGCAATATGGTAATGATGGGATATCATATCGCCGACTCACAACATGAGCTTGGGCAACCTTGTTCCCAGGGTCTACTCCGCTTTCAAGATGGCGGCTGGGCACAGAGAAGACCCTGGTACACGCTGGCAAAATACTCCACGAATCATGGAGTATTTTGTTGACCAGTGGTTCTAACGTGATAAAATACTCCATGATTCGTGGAGTATTTTGCAGCGTGTACCAGGGTCTTCTCCGCGCCCAGCCGCCATCTTGAAAGCAGAGTAGACCCTGGGAATGAGGTTGGAGCTTGGGTACCTGTGGAGACACTTACTGGTAGTGACAAGGGCAACCCAGCGCAACATTTAATAGTGTGATCAAGACATTTGGTATTCTTTGGCAATCTTTTGGGAGACTTTTGGAAAATTATATTTGCCAACCTCCTGATAACGATTGACCTTAGGGAATCTTCTACCTTGGGTGCCAGAGGCTTTTCTTGTGCAGTTTCTGGTTCCTGTGTTCTCTATTGTGACCCGCGCAAAAAGTTTTATTGCGGCTTTGCCACTCGGGGCGTCGGCCTCTGGCCGATCCTGACGTGAGCGAGAAAAAAAACTCTGGTACCCAATCTTCGGGTCATCTTCGGAAATCTCTCGAATTCCTCTGATCATGTTCGGAAGTCTTCGGTCATCTTAATCTTTGGAATAGACGAACAAAATTTTACGAAAAATGCCCTCCACCTAAACCAATCAGCATTCATTATTTGCCCTCCATGTTATAAAAGTACTAATTAGAATATTCGCTACAGCACACCTACATACATGGTATATTTGTAGCACAGGCAATCTTCCCGGTCCGCACAAGCTCGTGAGGTTCTCTGACATCAATAAGTTGAACATTGTTCGCTGTCAGCATTGCTTTTAGCTCTGTAAGACTAATATCAGTCCAGTGTTCCAGAGGAGTCGTAGAAGTGTTCCTTTTCGAACACTGTACGCTTACTGCAGGTCTTGTAAATCTGGCAACATCCAGAAAGGCTCGTCTCGTTGAAGCTATACAGGCACTTTTTGGCGGCAGACAACTTCTTGTTGTTGCTCCAATGAATCTCGCCAACACCATCATTGTGACGATGGAGAGATATCTACCACTACTCTTTTCTTGAGTCTAAACTCCTTTAGCATTACACTATTGGAACATCCAAGGGATCGTTGAATAATACTGCAAGACGCGAACGCCAAAACTGTTTACGTGAAATCGAGCATGTTTGTTCGTCCTCTCTCTTTACACGTTCCTTGGACTGGCCGAGTCACACTGGTAACTAGTCATAAAAATGCGCCCGCGATGTGCTCCACTGGTCAGTGACGTCAGTCAATATCGTCTTCCACGCTTCGGCCATTTTGAATTTTGTCGGAATATTCAAACCAAGCAAGATTTACTTTGTTTCCAGATGTGGTACGAAGCATTACCTTCGTTGGTAATCATTGGAGGGTGTATAGCCTTTACTGGCTGGGGATTGAAGGTGGTTGATCGATTGTTTCAGGAAGGCAAGGTATAAAACAGCGCTGCGTTGCATGATCAGTTGATCTGATATTACTGTCCCGGGATTAAGCTTACTGTACCTTAGAACTTCGCTTATATTTCAAAGTTTAAATAGCAGGACCCGTTCCAAATTCTTTTGTAGCCCAGCAGACACAGTGTGGATGACTTTGACAGAAGAATGATGGAAAGAGATAAAAGGATTACTGGATCTAAATACAGACAAAAGGTACTAATATTACAGCAAGCTAGGAGCCCAAAAGTGTGACCACTTTTAATTAATTCTCATTCTTTTGTGCGCGCATATTATCCAATCAGAAGCCGAGGATAGCTGTCTTCGGCTTCTGATTGAATAGTCTGTATGCACAAAAGAATGTGAATTAATCAAAAGTGGTCACACTTTTCGGTCCCTTGCTGTAAGGTTGGGTTTACATGGACGCTGTTTCAAATTGACATAGTTACACGATTTTGAAGCCGCTGCCAATAGTACATGGTTTCAAAGTGTTGAGACGAGAACAATGTACCTTTACATCTTCACCGTGATATATTTTGTTCAGCTGGGATCTGGGCACTGTAATACCTGGCAGCGCTGCCCTTTTCATTCAACATGGCAAAATGAGCTGAACTGCAAAATTAAATCATGACGGCAAAAGCAAGCACTGCACATCTATGCACGTCCACCATTTTGATCAGTGGAGATTCTTCCCGATAAGATTTACCTGACTATTTTCGGCGCCAAACTCCAATCATTTTCAAAACGACATGGTTACCCTGTAACCATCATCGCCATGTAAACAGAAGGTGCAACCACATTGAAAACAGGGCCTAAATTTAGGGCCATTCCATCATATTTCAGCCCCTCTGTAAAAGTTACTGAGTGAGAGGGGTGGGGGCTCAAAGAAACCATCATTTCATTCCCTACATTAATAAATTAAAGATCTTGATTAATTTTGTCCTCTTTTCATTTTTACAGTCTTTGTAGAGGAACATGGTGTGGAGTGCAGAAATTCATTGTTGGACTTTTGAAATTTGATGCTGGGAATATCATGTTTCTTGTGCATGTGTTACTGTAGTCACCCGTTCTTTCATAAATGTCAAATGTAATCCTGATTGCTTTTAAAATGACTTGTAAATAAACGTGAAATAACTTTGATTTGTTTGGTATACTTGTCTTTGTTCAGTGGTATACTGTGGCACAAAATAAGTTTGGTACCTTCAAAACAAGTCTATGAACTTACGCAAGTCCAGACCCCGTTGCTTTTTTCATCCTGGACTGCTTTTATGGGGAACAGCAATAGGCTTTCGGCTGCTTTTGCATGCAGTTGGTTCTAAGATAAAGTGTGACTGGGTGGGGTGGGGTGCTGGTTGTAATTGAGACCATAGCCTGCAAATAAAGGGGCGGGGGGGAGACCGGGAGTAAAGGGGGTGTAAAGTCTACAGAAAGCGGCAGAAAAGAGGGTGGGAAGTGGGATTCTCATGGTGACAGCAACCAGGATAAATACGAATTTTTTTTTTGCAACATTGCTTCAAAAGCACAAGACAGTAACCACCAAGGATGGACCAGGAACCAGGAGTACAAGGTCCTGGGGGGGGGGGGGGGGGGGGACTCCCATATAGATGTGACAGGGGTGATCGTCAGAATTTTTGAGAAGAACCCCTAAAAGGTACCAGAATCTCGTTTTATGGGTGTGGCTCAAATTAGTTTTCACCCCTAAGAGGTACCAATTCTCAGACAAAACCGGAATAACTCTATCGGTGGTCATTTTAGATTTTAACACCCCTAAACGGTACCAAACCACAAATTTTAACACCTAAAAGGTACGACAATCACCCCCGTCACTTTTATATCGACGTCCCCCCCCCTGGGTACAAGGTATGGAAAGCTGAAGTTCAAACCCCCCCCTCCTCATGTTAAAACTCAATTAAAACAAATTGTTTCCTATAAATCAGTAAGGAAACGCACAAATTGATGCAATTTGACTTTCTGTTGCCATTTGCAACTTGCAGAGCAGTTTTCGAGTTGGTACAACAACACAGGGAGAGACTGGGTACAAATGTTCTGTTGGGAAGATTGCGTGACAAGCGTGCAGTTGAGGTGATCACAAACTGTACAAATCACAGAACACTCAGCAAGCATGGTGAAACGGTGTGTAAAAAATATTCTTTAATACAGGTATCAACCTAATAAATAATTTTCACTCTTTGAGGGAAAAACGTATGACAATGTCAAAGATTTTATACAATTTAGTTTTTAACTTCACGGACGAATATACGAAACACCTTTCTCTTTCTCTCTGTAATCTACATTGGATATGAAACTTCAGGATGAAACTGTCTAGAACCTTTATAAAGGCACGTAATAAGATTAAGCTAATAGAAAAAGAAAGCTTTGGTTTACTTACAAAGAACATTTTGAAATTTTCAATAACAATAATCTACAACAAATGCCACAAATACAATATTACATAAGAACGTTGCGAATTTTTTCGTTGCGTTGTATTTTCTTTCATATTGCATTCACACAATATTCTAATTACACGCAGTACACGCGAGTTTGTCGAATAACCGCTGATCAGTATTCAAGACTCATTAGAATCGCTGTACCGCGCTTGATCCAGTGATCTGACGTCATAGCTCCCGCCTTTAGGTCCACGGCCACAACAAAGGACGCTCGGCCAGAGGTGCCGGATCGGTTAGGGTAGTAATAACATGGACATGCGTATACACCTGTAATGACACATAAGGAAATTGTTAACCCTTTTACTCCCAGAGTCAAATTTCAGGTTGTAAATCTTCAGTACTATTAATATCAGTGAAACAATTCATGCCTACAAGATTGACGTATAGTTATTATTTAGAATACTACAGAGATGTTTTTTAACCATGATGACTTCGTCAACGAAAACGTCGCTAAACAAGACGTTTAATGAGCAGTACAATAGCACTGCACGTGCGTTACACATCTTGGTACATTTCTTAGCCGTCCTCTGCAAAAAACAACGTGAAATAACCACATTCTGGGTTTTATAGAGAACGTTAATCACGATGGCGAAGAGTCGTCGAGAGTTTCCTCTCGTTTGGCCCGAGGTGATGATCATCGATGACAGTTCTAGAAAACTCTCTTGAGAGCCAACTCTCATCCATTCCTTGTTTTGCCCGGACTTTACATCAACAACGCAGTTATCTAATGCACTTCATAATAATTAACAGGTGTAGGATATGAATCGTACCTTTTCCACTTTTCTTCTTGTTCTCAACAGGTTTGAAATGAATTGTGGGCATGGCGCTCACGAGTTGCATGGGCTCTGCTTCTATAAGGCACGCATTCTTCTTGTCCCAGCCAGCTCCCTCTAAAAACAGCCCACGGATCCACACGCCATCCTGCATGAAATGAAAAGAAGCGCAAACTCTCTGTTGATTTCTGTGTTGTGTTTAGAACGCCTTACACTATGTGGTTATTTATTTCGTTAATTCTGTGTAGGGTAAGGTTAATTAATTTCCATTACGAACGGGCAAACAAAAAGTAGACGCGGTGACCTAATGGTTAGCGTGTTGGACTCCGTATCGCATTGTGTCAAAGGAGCTATGTCACGATATTTTACGCCACTTTTGCGAAAAGTGCAAAATCACCTTCAAATTGAAGAAAGCCTCAAAATAACACTTAACTAAGGTAGAAAAACACCAAAGAGGTGATAATAAACCAAACAGGAACAAGGATGGCTGAGAATGGAGAAGATTAAGACGGATTGCGAACGGCGAACTTGAAAAAATTGGCCAATTGCGCCATCCGTGACGTAGCTCCTTTAGTTTTTATGCAAGACACGCGTGCTCAGCAATTACCAGAGACGCGATTCCGACCGGAAACGTTCTTTTCCCGTGTGTATATAGTCGGGAGAACAAGTACCAGTTGATAGCGATATCTTAGAATTGACTGAGCCCACGATTTTCGTCCAGAAAGCGTGACATATCCTCGTTGCGCCATGGTGGCCGGCGTGACTGTTTTTGGAGTATTCGTGTGTTCGCGCTATTTTTTGATTGGATAACAAGAATCGGGAACACCCCGAGTACTTCAACGAAGATTTGCCAAAAACATCACTTGTTCCTCCGTACATTGAAAAAAATCATTCCCAACATAGGTCTATAACTATATATAGCTAATTTGTCTATAATTATATATAGCTCATTTGCGGGAGGTGAAAATCTATGCATTTCAACCAAAGAGTTAATAAAGCTTGTTGTTGTTGTTATAACTAGAGGTTTCCATCTTGCACTGCGCGCGGGACATCAGATTCGCATCTAGGCTATTTTTAGATCTAACCTCTGTTCCTAATTATCTCTAGATATAGAGTGCAAAACAGTCGTACTTTTTGCGTTGGTCTGTCAAACAAATTCGCGCGGTCTTTGAACGAAAGGTCTGGAGCGAGTGTGAAAACGGAGAGTGGAACTGGGGAGAGACGCTTTCGCGCCTTGCGACCAGCGATTGAGAGAGAAAAAAGACGGTTTTGCAGTCTAAATGATCTCTCCCTACCTTAGGTTGCTGCGTAATGTTGCTGTCATCCACAGTTGACACAATGAACTCCCACGAAAGCGAGTCTATCGACACGTTTGTTCTGTCGTGCGCATGTCTGCAGGACGGCGGTCAGGAAGCCTGTCGGGAAGGTAAAGCCAGACATCCAGAATATAACAGGTTGGTGAGCTGTGGTCGCCCACTTGGCAAACTGGTCCACACGCATCACCAGGTCACGTGTCCAGTTACCCAGCGGTTTGCTGGACGGGTAAGTCTGGAAAAGATCGTTCAAATGATCATTAATTAATCATTCTCTTATGCTATTGCTTCAGAAATTTAAGAAAACATATCAAATTGAACGTTTCATTACGAGAAAGAAAATAAATTACAATTACATAATAAGAAATGTGAACCTCTACTCCATTTAATAGATCAGTAGCTGTCGTCTCCTCGAGTATCGAATATTTTGTTTTTCCTGCAGGTTTTAGTGTCCGTATACAGTGTAGCTTAGTGTGTGTTGTCTAGGCTAATTTATTGTGTAGTGTAGTTTTTTAGCGTAGAGTTGTATAGTACCGTTGTGTCATTTAGTGTAACTCAGTGTTGTAACCTTTTTGCAATTAATTAATATTTATTTAAAAAAAAATACAAAAAAAAAAATTAATTAGTAACCACGACGGCGACAAGTTCAAGTTCATTTTTTATTTGCACTTATTGCACCGAGGGCGATGAATTGATATTTTTTCTTAAGCATCTTGCAGTTATCTAGATAAAAGTAAAGCTGCACTCGGGTCAAACTGGCCCACACTGTAGGAGCTTATCCCGGATTCCGTAGCATGAAGCCGACAGTAGGAGTATTGTCACTCCCTCTCCGTCGCGCATTTTGTCAGGTTTCCCTAACAGTTAGCCGGTACCCTGGGTGAGAGTTCCGTGTCTTGCTCAAGAACACAACACATTGACCCCGGTCAGGGCTCGAACCCGGACCTCTCGATCCAGAGTTCAACGCGCTAACCACTAGGCCACCGAGTCTCCCACGATTATCTAGATGCACTCAGTTAGTCTCGCGATGTCAGAACTATCCTATACCTGAATATATAAAGATAACGTTCAAATCCAAAAAACATCAAAAAAGATGCGTGAGTGATTTGTACATGTAACATTCCCTTGCGCAACTGTTTCCTTCATTTTACAAAGTAGATTCCCTTAACGTCCCAAGCGGGAACGATGAGGATCGATGAGTCGAGAGGTTCACTGCGGTCAAACGCTCAAGCATGCGCAAAGGCATAAATTCTGGTCGCCCGCGCGCCAATTTCCCGCGAAAATTTTTGAAGGAAAACCATTGCAACAACCCGAAATCAAAACCTTGATAGTAATTTGCGAAAGGAAACAAAAGTATGTAAAAGGAAAAGTTTAGAGTTTTCAAAACACAAAGTTCAGTATATTTCCAGCATTCTGTTGATTTGCCATTTTTTTTGGACGTTTACCAAAAAAGTTAGACGTGTTTAAAACACGGTGTAAACATGAGGTTTGTCGGCGTAGTCTATTTTTGTTTGACGTTTGACCGCGGTGGAGTCGAGAGGCGGCTGTATTCGCAGGCTAGGGTTGTTAATGCTCAGGATAAGGATCCAAGTCAGTTGCATAGAAAACCCTCACCTTGCCCCAGAGAGGTGGAACTTTGGCATCGAAGATACAATGAAATGTCTCTTCCAAATCAGACGACATGACAACAAGACCTTTGATTCCCTTCTCCAGGTCGATAAGGGACGCTTTGATAATTCGCAATAAGGCGTTGAAACGTTCAATCTGGAAAAAAGAGAGACGAGATTAATGTACATCTTAGTTAGGATGTAAATTAATTTTAAAGGAGCTACGTCACGGATGGCGCATCTTTTTTTCAAGTTTGCCGTTCGCAATCCGTCTTAATCGTCTCCATCCTCAACCATCCTTGTTCCTGTTTTGTTTATTATCACCTCTTTGGTGTTTTTCTACTTTAGTAAACTATTATTTTGAGGGTTTCTTCAATTTGAAGGTGATTTTGCACTTCGCTAAAATGGCTTAAAATATCGTGACATAGCTCTTTTAAGATTTCAGTAACAGAGCTAAAAGTTAAACCCACATTAAGCCTGGGCCAAACGAGAACGATAGGCCACCGAGAGTTGAAGGATGAGTGTTACACCAGAAGTCTCTGCAACTCTCATCAGCCCGGGTGAGACGAGAGAAAACTCTCGACGACTTTCAAGAAAAATTTTGCGGAGCAGGTTGAATTCGATGTGAGCTCACGAGCGTCGACGAGAATCGCCAAGGTCCGTAAAACAGAGACTACTCGCAGTCTAAGAATCGCCGAGAGCGCGTGAATGTTTCGGGCCAAACGAGAGCGCGAGTTTGAATTCTTGTGAACTCTCGCTCTCGTTTGGCTTTACATGATTCATAGTTTGACAGCAAGAGGGAAATGGTTAATTCCATCATAAGTGCTACACGACCAGCTAGCAATTTAGCCTGCGTAGCAAGCGTTCCTGTACTCCCCACCCCTCCGACGTTTTTGCTCTCGCCCCAATTTTCACGCGGCCAGAATGCAGAAAATGCTCTTCGTTCGCGGAAAAAGCTCTTCGGTCGTACAGGAACGATTGCTACGCAGGCTACTAGTAGCCTGCGTCGCAGACAGCCTAAACCGCCGGTATACACAGTCTGCGCAACGGCGCCCGAAAGCTTGTTCTGCTATCCCGCTGGTTTGCAAGGATATGTGTATCCATTTTTGATTGGCTAGATTCTTACGCGCTTTGTGATTGGACAAAATCTTGCGTAACAGATCACGCACTGCTAAAAATAAATTACTTTTGTACAACTTTGCATTTCAAAGATCGAGAAGGCTATGTCTGATTCGTCCGTTTATTGTAAAACGAAAGAGTATTGCTCGCAAAGGGATGGAAACAATTCGAGGCAATCGCCGAAATCGAGAGTCTGAAGATATCTTTGCGAGCGATCGAAAACAACAAGTACATCTGCAGAAACTGTGTTGCGAAACACAAATTCGAGCCGCAGAAATTGTCTAACATTCTCACATGTACGAGTTGCATTAGCGACTTAAAGTACCGGCAACTGATGAGATCCATTTGGAGGATCGAAAACATGGTCTTGCCTGAACAAAACCAAATAGTGGCATATACAACGCGCAAAACGGTCGATAGACAAGCGTGAAATATTTACATTTTAACCGAGCGAACAAAGGTCAAAACAATCACACCACGCGCCAGAATTATTTGTGCTTGGCCTGTCAACACGTTTTATTTCATTCATGCAAACCCGCGGGATATCAGAACAAGCTTTTGGGCGCCGTTGCGCAGACGGTATATATACGAGGATTTTGACACCGGATACCGGCTGCAACGCAGGCTAGCTACTAGCAATTCCACATGTTATTATTACATCAAGAAGCTGTAACACAGACGGAAATAACTTATGTCCCTTACCTCTTGCAGCAGTACTACGTTGAGAGGAGACGGATCATCCGACAAGATTTTCGCTGTCTGTTCGTAATCGATCTCTTCAGGGACTCTCTTCAGCACATCAGCCGCAATTTCCAGAACCTGCCAACAAACAGAGCGAAATCAGATGGACTGACAACTGTAAGGTGGCCCTTGTATATTATTATAGTGTGGATGGGGCCTTTCACTCTGATAATCCACCACAAATACAGAGCATTGTGCAGTTAAAGGGACACTGTCCTGATTTTAGCATGATTTTGGGAAACTCAGAAACATATCTAGATCATAGGAAGTTGATCAATAATGGTTTGATTCTGTAGAATAGCACTCGACAAATGACAGGAACCCATTAGGAAGTGAGAATGACAAACGACAGCGAGGATGGAAATGGATTGCAATATGGATTTTTGAAAAAACGTTAGGATGTCAGTTTTTCAAAGTTTCAAATTTGGCTTGGAAATCTTTGAAATTTTGCAAAAATTTTGTTGCAGTATGGAATTTCTTGAAGAAATTGCTTTTTATCATTTAGTTAGAGTTGATTAAGTTCTTATTTCATAGATTTAGGGACCATTTCATGCATTTATAACAGTTTTGAGCAAATACTCCGGGACAGTGTCCCTTTAATCAAGACATGTTTTAGCGTTTCTGGAAATCATGCTTTAATAACAGCAATGATTCACATAAACGAAAAAACATATCCAGATGACAGGAAGCTAAACAATGCTTCAAATTTGTGAAACAGTTCTTGACAAATGACAGGAACGCATTGGGAAGTGAGGATGACTAACGATGGTGAGGATGGAAATGGATTACACAGACAAAGTTTAAAACGCTCGGATTCCTTTGAAACTGTACAAAACATCTTGCTGCGAAATTCATAAAGTTTTTATTATACATCTATAAGAGACCATTGTATATTATTATAGGACTACAGTCAACTCTCTCTTAACGGACACCTCTATAGGACGGACACCTGGTGTTGGTCCATGCGAGCTGTTTTTTAGTCATTTTACTGTATCTAAACTCTCTATAAGCCGGACACCTCTCTAAGACGGACAGTTGGTGCCGGTCCCGATGGTGTCCGTCTTAGAGAGAGTTGAATGTACGTGCAAATTGTAATTGAGCAGATAGCTTGGTGGTTGTGTTTTGCGACTCTGTGTTTTATCAAAGACAAAGCAAGACATACATTTTTCATGATATTTCGAATCAGGTTAAGCCTGTTTATGTCACCTTTTCCTCCTTGCTTTCTCCTTGCCCAACAGAGGGGATCTGAGGTTGAAGCGAGAGTAACGTGCCAAACAGGTTTCTGTAAGAAACAAAAAATAAATATAAATTAAGCGCAGTGTGAGCTTCTTTCATTCGGTTCATCCGGTTTTACTGAACCTCCGAACATTGCTGAATACGACGATAAAGACTTCCGAGGATGACCCGAGGACTTCCGAAGATTTTTTAAACAATATCGGAAAGTCACCAAATATTTCCGAAAGTCTTCCGAAGATTGGCAAAAATCACCCGATGTATTGATCATGCTATTAAATTTTGTCCTTATAAACCTAGCAGTGCTATTTTGTGATAATAACAGACCTTGTTTCAATGATTTGACTGGCGATGTCTGCATTGGGGTGTTGACCAAACGCCTCCGGATGATCCACATTGGGCAGCATGCTGATATATTCCTGTAAATAGAAATTATTTGGATCATGTGCTTGCTTGATTTTGCGTTTGCCGATCGCTGAGTGATCGCTACGATTTGCTCAAAATCTCATGCGCCCTGCTTTAACCAATCACAGCAAATCTACTGTGTTTCAACCAATAAGGACCAAACTCAATCGTGGCGCTTTCCCGCGCTTGGCATCGGTTGAATGTTTTCCCGCGCTTGGCGTCAGTTGCATGTTTTTGCTTCGAGTTCTGATTGGTTCATTGCGTTATTTACATTTGTTGTGATTGGCCAAATGTAATTGCTATTAATTATTTTTTAGAGCGGTTTTCAATTGACTGTCGAAAGTAATCACTGAATTGCTTTGGTGTTGCTTTACTACGCTCTATGATTGGTTTAAAAAACTCACGCCACCTTCTCAACCAATCAGATGCAAAACCCAAACCAATCGTGACTTGGTTATACGCGTTTTCCCGCGCTTGGCGCCGGTTACGTGTATTTGCTTTGAGTTCTCATTGGTTCGTTTTGTTGTTTACGTTTACTGTGATTGGTCATTGTAATTGCTTTAGTTTTGGTTTCACGACACTCAATTGAAAACCGCTCTTTTCCATTGTTGTAATTAGTTTTTATCCACTTACATTTATACTTGGCAAAGGTGCTGCCATCGCGCCAAGATTAAAATAATTAAAGAAAAAGTGCTAAGTGCTAGTGTAGGTCAAGATAATGTGAAATACAGTGCATGGTGCAATTACATAAAAACAAAACAAAAAATAGTTCAGTAAAAGTGCATACGAAGGGTTTGCTTAAAGTCTGCTAGAGTTTCTTTGCATCTTATATATGCCAAATGGCAAAACGTTCCAGTTCATTATTGTTCTGGGAAAGAAGCTGTTCCCATATATGTTCCCTGATGTACCTACGTTTATAAAACAGGTGCTGTCGCTTTGTCTTGTAATATAGTTCACCGGGATATGTAGATAATCAGGAATCTGAAGCACCGAGTTGCCTTTAACTACGCTAAAGAAAATCTCGAGGCGATGACATTTACGGCGCAGTTCTAATGATGGCCCTTTTAGGTCATTGAGTAAGCCTGTCACCACACCAACCTCGTTCCCAGGGTCTCTCATCGAAGATGAGAGACCCTGGGAACGAGGTTGGTCACCACACCTTTTTCACGGGTGTAATTATTTTTAACGAAGCGAGCTGCACGCCGTTGTACGGCTTCCACCTTCCACCTTTACTAAAGCGCTTAGAATAGCGATGGATAAGCGCTATATAAATTAGTTATTACTATTTCTTATTCCTTTGTGATGCTTGTAGGGCTGTCTGTTAGGATGAGACAGGAATAAGTATTCCATCTCCCTATCTTTTAACTCATATTCCATCTCCCTCCTCCCTATTTTTTCGGCCGCTTCTCACGTCTCCTTAAACCGTTCCCCTCCACTCTGTTAGTCGATTTAAATAGTAATAATTATAATAATAATCAACTTTATTTGATGAGGGTGACGACACATAACAGTATAATCAACTGACGAGCTAGTGGCCCTCATAGTACCTTCTTGCTCTGAGTTGAGCCAGAACAATCGCTTGATCTATGACGTAGTCTAAGAATTGGAGAGCAACGGATACATTTAAAAAAAAATTCATCCCTTGCTCTCAACTCCTTAAAAACGCAGAGACTATGCAGATATCTTACCCTGTATGTCGTAAGAGGACCATCTTTTGGAATGTAATAGGTTGGCAGAGAGGATAACCTGAAGGCAAACAACCACCATGGTTAATGATGTATTTGTAGATCCTACCTCACTTAAATTTAATACGGATTGACATTGTAGCTAGTCTCCTTGTACCTCACAAATATCGGGGGATCTAGTTCTGTTCTGTTTTATTCTGTTTTTATTTTGTTGCTGTTGTCATCACAAAGTGTTTTCGCGTCATTTGCGTTAATTTCTTTCCTTAGGCAGTCGAACTTCCCGTAGGCGGACACCCTCGGGACCAGAAAAAAGTGTCCGCATAAGAGAGGTGTCTACTTATGGGAGGTTAAAAATGTAGTGTTTGTATGTAGCTGGGAAACTGACCAAGTGTCCGCTTACGAGAGGTGTCCGCCTACGGGAGGTATCCGTTAGCGGAGGTTCAACAGTATTACCGTTCGATTTTGCCCTTCCACTCGCGTTAATTTATAAGTTGCATTATATTATACAGTTGAGCCTCTCTACAACGGCCACGTTGGGGCGGAATTATCTGGCCGTTGTAGAGAGGTTCCAATAAGAGTAAAGTAAATGGATGGGCGCACGGTTGGGACGAAAAATCCTGAAAGAGGGCCGTTATAGGGAGGTGGCCGTTAGCTGGAAGTTCGAGTGTACGTTTACAAATAAATAATAAACAACTTTGTGTCACAGGATTTAGCACTGCTGTGCTAATTGTGGACACTAGAAATCAACAAACAAATATTGTAAATTGAACATAAACGTGTTAAGAATCCCAACTGGCGGGAGGCTGATCAGTTGGCTATTTACAAAGCGTGACCGAGGAGTTGAACTCGGGACTACCGAGAGCAAATCCAGCTAGTGGCAGGGATGGAGGATTTGAACCAGGGACCTCCAGATTTCAAATCCAGCGCCCTAAACCACTCGGCCACGCCGCCTTCACGCACACAAGCGCTACATTATTTTACAGACACATTAAAAAAGTCATTACTATATATTATACAGTTTGGATTTACTCTGATCATCCATCACAAATACAGACCATTTTGCATCAATCAGGACATATTTGATCTTTTCTGGAAATCATGCTTTAATAAAAGCAACGATTCGCAAAAAAAGAAAAAACATATCTAGATGACAGGAAGCTACATAATAATGGTTCAAATTTGTAGAACAGTTCTTGACAAATGACAGGAACGCATTGGGAAGTGAGGATGACTAACGATGGCGAGGATGGAAATGGATTACAATATGGACAAACTTGAAAATGCGAGGCTCACGTGTAGGAAGCCCAGTAATAATGGTTTTATGTTGTAGAACAGTACTCGGCAAATGACAGGAACGCATTGGGAAGTGAGGATGACTAACGATGGCGAAGATGGAAATGGATTACAATATGGGCAAACTTGAAAATGCGAGGCTCACGTGTAGGAAGCCCAGTAATAATGGTTTGATTTTGTAGAACAGTACTCGGCAAATGACAGGAACGCATTGGGAAGTGAGGATGACTAACGATGGCGAGGATGGAAATGGATTACAATATGGACAAACTTGAAAAAGCGAGGCTCGCGTTTCCATAGTTTTCTAGTTCCTTTGAAATTGTGCAAACCACCTTACTGCACTCGGGCCAAACTGGCCCACACTGCCAGAGCCTATCCCGGATTCCGTAGAATGAAGCCGACTAGGAGTATTGCCACCCCCCCCCCCCCCCCCCCCCGGGTGGGATGCTAGTCCAATGCCAGGTTACCCTCCAGCATTTTGTTAGGTTTCCCTAACAATTCGCCGGGACCCATTTATACTCCTGGGTGGAGAGAGGCACTGTGAGAGTAAAGTGTCTTTGCCCAAGAACACAACACAATGACCCTGGCCAGCGCGTCTCACACAATTAGATTTCAACAATGGGATGGTAGTTTCCAGCAAATCTCTGCGACAACGTGTCTAAACAATCAGGAAACTTTTTTTATTTATTTTTTATTTTTTTTATTTTTTATTTTATTTTTTATTTTTATTTTTATTTTTATTTTTATTTTTATTTTTTTTTACCAGGAAACTTACTTGTAGTACGGCGTCTGAATGGCGACGTCGCAGAACTGTTCATTGATGTAAGAATGGAGCAGACGCCTGTCAAAGTCGTCTGTCACGTGACCACCGTAATTGACACCTGCCACCTAAAAATTGAACATGGCAACTTGCTTGTCAATCATAACTTTTCGCAGAGAATAACAGACCAAAACTTGGTTTATTGCAAGGTTTGTGAGCCTGTCAACATTTAATTACGTTAATCAAAAAGATCTTGAAGTGACCTTTCAGGTTACATGAAAAAATTGATTGACGGAGTTCGGGCAAGCCGGCAACTCATTGTGGGTATTTACGAAGTTCTGGTATAAAAGGGGCCTGGCCAGGCCATTCTCACACTTAGTTGTCAATCAACCATCAAAGCGTAAACAACTGACAAACAACCTGCACTTTTTGTACGGCCGTTACTGATAAAATTCGTTGCATTTTTTCTAAGAATGTTCCGTTAAAACATTAGCAAGTTATATCTTATTTTTGTTAATGATATATTTTGGTTTCGTGAGATTTTGAAGCATGTTTAGTTTGCAGGACGCTTGACTCAACAATGTGCCACGACTGCAAGAATACAAATTCACATTTCTCACCCGAAAGGTGTAAAATGTGGGAGGTGCCATCCCTTTTATAGCGGAACTTCTTGTTTAAAGGAGAAGGTCACTCCAGAAAGCGCATTTTTTTCTCACTACCATTAAAAAGTAAAAATGAAGATTAATTACTGACCGTAGTTTGAAGTTCCAAAGAGCCTCATAACCTCACGAAATTTGCCTTCAAAGTGTCGAAAAATTCGACTACGGCCGCCGCCATTTTGAAGACTGCTCAGCAACCTGGCCGCATAATCGTGACGTCATTCCGTGCAACCTGAATTGGCGGGAAGCGCTGTGAGAGTTTAACTTGTCATTTCTTGGCAAGATCTTTTCAATTAACGGCAAACGATGAAATGTAATTCCTCTTCCATCCCTTTGTGACCTGTTACAACAGTTAATCTTCATATTTACTTTTTAATGGTAGTGAGAAAAAAAATTCGCTTTCTGGAGTGACCTTCTCCTTTAACTGTTTTAGAGGGCAGATCTGATCAAGTAAAGGTAATGCCGGACTTACCAGATATTTCAAGGCGTCCCAGGGCGTCTCCTCGTACTCGTCCAGGTAAATACTCAATAAGTTCTCAGAGACCTCAAAATCCGAATCATTAAAGCCGTACGGTATGTTCCACCCAAGCATGAGAAACTTCCTCCTCTCCAACAACACGCTGTGAAAAAAGCACAGCGAGAACAACATCTTCTTGTACTTGTCCTGCTTGTGACAGCGGTTGAACTGTTGCTCTGTGATCAGCTGGTACAGCCGCTTCATGTTCGCCTTGAGGCCCTACAAAGAGATGACACTGCAAAGGTTAGTTATCTGTTAAGCTTGTAGCATGATTTCTATAAGCTCAAAAAAAAAAAAAAATAATAACAATAATAATAATAAAAATAAAATAATAAAAAAATAATAAAAAAATTAAAAAATTAAAAAAGGTGTCTACATCAAAGGAAACCCAACAATAATGGTTTAACTTTGTAGAACAGTACCCCACAACTGACAGGACCCATAAGGAAGTGAGAATGACCAACGGTGGCAAGGATGGAAATGGATTACAATATGGACAAACTTGAAAACGCGAGGCTCACGTGTAGGAAGCCCAGTAATAATGGTTTTATGTTGTAGAACAGTACTCGACAAATGACAGCGACGCATTGGGAAGTGAGGATGACCAACGATGGCGAGGATGGAAATGGATTTCAATTTAGATAATCTCGAAAACGCGACGGGTCATGCAGTCAGCGTGGTAGAGGAACGGAAGATCTGTTCTGGACGTCTTGGGTGAAAATACTCAATACGGTTTGTTTACCTCAGGTAATTTTACTACTCATCAAAAGAAACTCTCCAGAATACTAATAATTTTTCGAGAGTTCTGCTGAATTTTTCCTTGACTTAAGGACGGTGCCTCCTTTTGTTACTGCGCATACGTTCTGCGCATAATTTCTGGCGTCATTAGCGCGCGCTCGAGCGCGCGCACATACAGAACAATGCGGAATCTCTTTCAGGCTAAGCTCCGCAGGGAAATATATGGTCGTTTTCCTCACATAACTTACAAAAACGCGTGGTGACCCCTACTTTTTATGTTATAAAATGGAAGCGGTAAGCCTGTTGAACATATGATTAATTTTTTGTTGTGTGCAAAAGTTATTTAGACTGTATTTTTGGTATACCAGAGGAGAGCTGTCAGGGTTGATAATGGCTACGTTGCGATGATTTTTAATTAAAAAACACATAAACAGTAGTTATATTACCATTTGTTAAGTATTTTAAAGCTTTTTATATTTATTGTTGCTTTTGTGTATGTCAAGGCAAATTCAAAGGGAATCTGCGAAAAAAAATATTTTTCTTTTTTTTCCGAGAAAATGCTATTTCAGCATTTTTTTCCAGATTGAAGCTTGATTATCTCTGAAAAATGCGTGGTTACCCCCAATTTTCTTTTTGGATTCCAATAGCCCTTACTAAGATCTGATTTCCCGCATAGTCATAAACCGCGCAAAAATACTTTGGTATTAGGAGGCACCGTCCTTAAAGGAAAATATTTTTGCTTTCGAAACTCAAATTCGCATCAAATAATTTTATTCTCGCCGAAAAAATCTCGCTAGCGACAGCAAAAAAAACATGTTCGCGTCCTACTGGCCTATAAAACGATTTGATTGGTTCACAAATCAAATGGCGGGAAAGTCTCTCTTAGAAAACGCGTGCGGCAACGCGTGTCACGTGACTTCAAAGTCAAAGTCCCAGTCCTTCGAAACAGACTGCTTATGAATACAGCTACTGACCTTAGGCGGCTCTGTTGTCATCTTGATGCCGACCTGCAGGATGGAGATGGGGAACTCTGGATGAGGGCTGCTACTGAGCCACAGTCTGAAATCCGGGTGCGGCTCCTCCACCTGCAGCTGCTCCACCAGCTTGTCAAGCTGCGGCATCCAGCTCAGGGACAAGTGACAGTTGGCCAAGAACACCCAGTTACCCTGTAACAAAGGGAAAAGACACAGGAGGAGGAGGATAGTAAGTTATAAACTTCTAAACAAAGACGCTTTCTCTCCCGCGAGCGCACTGGTTCAAAATTGCAAAATAATCTAACAAACAGTACCACACAAAAGCACTGCTCAATAATCATCCACATACGCAAAAGTAAGAACCGCCTTGTACAGCATAATAAACAGTACCACATGAAAGTGCTGCTCAATAGCTTTCATTTGCATGGTCACACACACTAGGGTTTCATCCACAGACTTAAAAGTTAGAACTCGAGGTTTGACTCTGGGAGTGAAAGGGTTACATTCACAATAAAATAGACTTTTCCTCTCTCTTTAACAACAGAGTAGACGTTAGACCGGAAGTGAACTTACGTCTTTCACGCCTTCTTTGATCATTCGCGTGGCAATAGGTGCCTGACCTTGACCCAAAGAGAGGGCGTGGAAACGATTCGACATCCCAGTGTTCTCAGCAAGCTGTAACAATGCGCTGGTCGGATCCTGTGTGATGAAATTGAACAAAACAGTTTTTAAAAAATGTCAACTTTACCTCGAAAAATATTTTTTTCAAAGATGAAGTTAAGCCGCAAATTAGTCAAGTAGATTAGAGTAGTTTCAATTGAGAGTCATAGAGCGGTTTTCATTTTCAAAACCAAAACCAAAACCAAAACCATGATTGGTTTTGGTTTAGCATCTGATTGGTTGAGAAGGTGGCGCGAGTTTTTTAAACCAATCACAGAGCGTAGTAAAGCAAAACCAATTTCGGATTACTTTCAATACTCAATTGAAAATCGCTCTAAAACCAAAACCAAAACCAAAGCAATTATAATGTCCAATCACAACAAACGCAATGAGCCAATGAGAACTCGAAGCAAATACACGTAACCAACGCCAAGCGCGGGAAAAATTCACGAGCGACCAATTTTGGTTTTGCATCTGATTGGTTGAATACGTGGTGCGGATTTTTTAAACCAATCACAGGGCGTACTTTTAAAAGCAAAACCAAAGCAATTCGACGATTACTTTCGCCACTCAATTGCCCGTTCCGAAGTTCAAAAGGGACTGGGCACTAGTTTGCCTATTGTTCAAATTACATATTTAAAATTAATCCCATCACCGCTAAGATCGCATGAAAATGAGTACGTTCACCAAGTTTGGTTATGTTACATTACATAGTAACCAGGCTGTGAGCTGTCAAGGTCGTCCAAATTCCATACAAACGTCTCTAATTCAGAGATGGCGTCCCCCAAATCCATACAGTCTCTAATTTTTCTGATTTTTGAAAGCCTTCTACATGGTTGCAATCTAACGAAACAACCTCAAACTTGGTAAACTGACTAATTTTAATGTGATCTTTCTTGTGACGGGCTCTAATTTTTAATTAAATTTAAATTTTAAAACTCGTCCCAGTCTCCATTTGAACTTCGGAATGGGCAATTGAAAACGGCTCTAATGATAAAACGTTAATGGATTTTTACACCATCTCTTTGAACAACAATACGAACAAGTCACAAACAAGCACAATAAAGGTTTTCCCTTTCACAAAATAACTTACCACTCCAGGAGAAAGCACAAAAATCAGAGGAGTACGTGTTGACGAATCTTCCACCACTGATGACATGTCTAACACTGGAGGCTCAACAAACCTGAATTTCAAAGGGAAAAAATTCTCAGTTTTGCTACTTGAAATAAAGTAATGGGTGATATTTACTGGAATATTTCACTGGATACCACTTGAAAGCAAATTGCACAACTATCATCTATCCCAAACCGAGATTTTGGCGGGAAACAAAGGGAAGCTGTGACAGACTCGGCACATCATGGCGGGGGAAAAACTTAAAGCTGCGACAGACTAGCCTCCTCCGCAGGCAACTCCTGGGTCTCCGGGGTCTGGGGCAAGAAAGGGGCAAAAGAGCACCTTTTTGTCCTCCGTACCAGTCTCTCACTCGTGCCTTTACGTAAGAGTTGCCTGCGGAGGAGGCTAGCGACAGACGTGATACATAACGGCGGGAAACAACTGCAAGCTATGACGGGCGCGAGACTTTATGGCGATAAAACAACTTAAAGCTGTGATAGACGTAGCATTATGGCGGGAAAACATCTGGAATACCCCCAACACCCCTTCAAAGCGTTGTAATAGAACACTTACTTGGAGCCCAGGTTGTTTACAATGAAGGATGTGGCAGTGAACGATACGCGGTCAGGACGGAGAGATCGAACAATCAACATTCTTTGCAGCTCGTTACACGCGTTCTCCCATTCACCTGGATAAAAGAACAAAAACAATATAAGAATACTGAGTGCAAGGGAGTTTTAAGGGATGTGTTATGCGTTTTAGCAAATTTCTTCAAAACAGAACTTAAATAAATAACAGAATTCACTTCATCACTTCACGCGTATAAATATAACTCGCACTTGACCAGCTCCCAGTGGCTTCATAGCTCAGTGGTAGAGCGTTTGCACCGGAATCGCAAAGGGCATGGGTTCGAATCCCGTTGGAGCCTGAATTTTTTTCAGGCCTTCTTTTCAACTGCTTAAGTTGATATATAACTGCGAAGATCTCATTCTCTTTCGAGAATTCACAAAGTAGCTTCAGTGAGTCGTTGTTACCCGGTAGCGGTGTGTTTTCTGTTCAGCACTCGTGTACCAGATGTTCCAATCTCTGGGATACTGTTCAAACGATGTGACAACTCCATGGAAATTAGGCAGTCTGACAAGAAAAGAACAGCAATGAGTTAATGGGACAAGTAGCCATAAAATGTTTGCCTCCCAGGGCCGGGATGGGATATTAGTCCATCGTCACACAGCGGTCAAACGTACTGCGCGCGCGCAGTTCCCGCCAAAACTTTGCAGTCAAATGTCTTAAAATTGCGAAGTCGTCCGCTTTAAAGCTCAAACTTAAGAAATTTACTGAAAACTTAAGCTTTATACTCGGAGTATGCATAGATAATGTAATAATTGTTATCCAAAAGTGTCTCAGCTCGTATTTTGTTTTACCACTGCATGTTCTATAACGTTTCCTTACAAACTTCGCGCCATTACGCTTCAAACTCATGGAAAAGTCAAGGCCGCGGAAACCGGAAGTCGCGCGCAATTTTTGCGTTTGACCGCTGTGTGGTCCATCGTAGGTAACCGCCCAGCATTTTTGCTGCGTATCCTCTCTCCACCCTGGAAACTGTTTTTAAGTGGCACTGTAAAGAACACAGCACAATGATCCCGGCCAGCGCTCGAACATGGCCTTCTAAACCAGCAGGAGTTTAACGTGCTAACAATTAGACCAACGCACAGAATATATCCCAAAAAGACACATTTTTCCGCTCTTAAAATATTTTAAACGCCGTCAATCATATTGAATGTGAAACTGTTACAGCTACTTTCGATCGAGTACACTGAGCAGCTGTTTTACTATCGGTAACAAATTTTAATTAAAATCAGCCGTGTATAATTGATTTAATATCAAATCTAAGAACTCACTTGTCCAGCTCGGTAATGTTATCCCATGAGCTCTCGTTGAGCCACTGAGTACAAGGGTTGTCCATCTGGCCTTCTCTGTCCAATACCTACAAGTACAACAAACAGTTCTAGTGTTAAAGCAATTGAAGCGCAATAGAAAAACTGTTAAGATTTAGTTTGGAGTCAGTTCTCGCGTTGCTTCGTAAATACAGTCCTCAACAGCTGGCCCACCCAAAATTACGAGGCAAGCTGCAGTTGGACCATCGCTCATTTTAACACCACCTTGACTTTAAATTGATACAATTATTGTAAAGGAACTACCTGACGGTTCGTACAAGTTCATCGTTCATAATCTGTCTCAATCTTGTCTATCTTCAACCACCCTAATCCCCTTTTGGTTTATTATAATCTACCTTGGTAAATTGTATTTTTGGTGATCTTTGATTTGAAGGTAATTTTGTACATCGCCGACCCCATAGTCAAACCTTGAGTCAATAAATGTGGTTGTACCTTTTGAGTCTGTGGATGACAACCTAGTGTGTGACATTCAAATGAAAGCTATTGAGCAGTACTTTCAAGTTTTGACAATGTTACAAAATGAAATCAATTTGTTTTCCTCAGTTTTGAACTTAGCACTCTTGGGAGTGAAAGGGTTAAGGACTGGGAAACACTGACGCAAGAAGTTTAACAATCACTTACCACTCCCCCTCTCAGGAAGAAGTTGTATTCGTCCATATTAAGCTTTCCAGCAGCTTCAAGGATATTGGAGCACATTTGGAATGAGAACAGAAGCTTGTGCCGTTCAAACAGGCCACGACAAGTGAACCTGGGAAACAAGTCATTTATAAAGTGACTGAGATGCTACACGCACTGCGATTGGTCAACAGCTGTTCATTATTCTGTTTAATCTCATGACAATTGTAGTCACACACGTTAGACAGAAATATTTCAAACGTTGTAGAGGTACACTTTATCCTTCCAATGAGCAGATCTTTTCAAGACCATTTTGGTGCCAAAAAATTAAAATCAATTTATAGTGAAGAGCGCCCTACCGTTGCCACTCAGCAAAGTTTTTGATTAATTTTTGACATCTTTCTGATGGCTTTCGTTTCAGCTGGCCAATCGAAATGCAAGAATTATGAGACGGAGATGTCAAGCTCCACGTTCGCGTTCTGACAATTGACATCTCCGCCTCCCACAGTTCTTGCAATTTGATTTGCTAGTTTAAATGGAAGCCATCAGAAAGTTGTCAAAAAGCGGTCAAGAAGTTGTCAAAAAGTAACCAAAAACTTTGTCGAGTTGCAACGGTAGGACGCTTTTCGTTGTACACATGGTTGAGTTCTTCGCAGGCGTTATTTGTATCTTCACGCAACGCTCAAGTGAGGAGAAGCGTTGCGCGATGACCCCGGCAAATAACGGCTGGAAGAAGACTACAACAGGTTAGGGAGGGGATGTAATAATATTCGTAGTTCCCGCGCTTCTTGTGAAACTGCGCAAGTCTCGAGACAGATGTTTACCTTTATCTAAGCACTATAAGTTATGTAAATACATACTTGTACACAGCATAAGTGTGGTAGTCATTCAGATTCTGTATTCGTATTTCCAGGTTGGGACTCCGCTGGCTCTTCTCAATGGAGTTGTTAAACAGATCAATGTACGAGTCGAGAGAGAACTGGTACATAGGATCTATCTTGCCCATGTCATTCAGGACGAAAAACAGGATCGAGGCTCGCTGCGCGCACGATCGGTAACCCTGGTGACAAAATACGAGCCAGGTTATGTTTTATCTTCAAGCCGTTTTCCTGTTAATTTATTGTTTAAAATAGATCATTGTCCAATAACCCAAGAAATTGTGCGATGTATAACGAATAGAGGTTGATGGACAGAACAGATGTGGGAGACAGCAATAGGAAGAAGCGAACTGTTTGTAAACATTACTGTACAAAAGCAATGCAGCTTTCCGGGCTTTCCGACGCGGAAAATGAACGAAATTTTACACGAAACGAAACTTCGCGACGTCTTTGTCTTTGTGCCGTTGCTGATCAATTTCTTTATTCTCATAGCCCACACGACTGACTTGGTATTGATGTTCGAGGAGAAATAAGATGTTGATCGCAGTTGAAGCAAGACAGTAAACCAATTACCTCTCTTGCGGCGTCAATCTTGATCTCAGTCTGTTCGCTGACCTGCAGCTGTTCCGCTACTTCCTGTGAAGTGATTTTGGACGAGTTCAGCGTGTTCACGAGCTGTTCATCGTCCAACAACGAGCCTTGAGCTGTCTGCAGCAATCTGGCGTACAAAACACATTGATTACGATGTTATAGCACTTTGCCATTGACTTAAGAAAGTGATAATATGTTTACTTTGGGTCTATACGTCAGCTGAGCTTTAGAACTGCGGTGACATGTCATGTCACCGCAGTTCTAAAGCTCAGCTCAGGGTTCTCAGTAGAAAATTTAACAGCCGTTTCTTTATTGTGTGACTGATTTTATGGCAAATTTAGAACTGAAAAAGCTAGTCATTTAGAAACTAATCTAAGAAACATTTGTCTTGCACAATTTCCAAGAATTTAAGTATGTTTTTGAATGTGTTTGAGCTTCTATAAAAATCACGCTAAAACTCACGCGTGCAACTGTTTACCTCAAGATCTCGTCCTCTAGTTCCTCCAGTTTCTTTTTATTGGCTGCGATGTTGATAACAAGTGCGTCTTTCTGCTCCTCGAGCTCTGGTCTCTCTTTACGAACAACGATACCAAGTAGCTGAGCTTCAAGACCTGGGAAAACACAAACAAAACAACATTGTAGCGATAGTCTTTTGAATTAACGTAAAAAAACAAACAACAAACTAGTAGCAGGCAGGAATTTCACAGTTCAAGCAATAACATATGTCAACGCATTATTTCAAGTGATACTTTCCCCCAGCAGAGAAAGAAAACAATTCAAAGATTATTTTCCTATTCTGACAGGAAAAAGTATCGTTTTTTTTTTTGCAACACTCCAATATTTCCGATTCTTATTTTCCAATCAAAAATATAAAAAAATGCGCGCACGCTTCGATTGTCACGTCATTCAACATGTCGCATTTAGGATACGTTATGTTGCCAAGCAACATTACATGCCTGCTGAAAACTGCGCGCTCTGTCAATTCTCGTAGCGCCTTTGTTGTCAACTTTGCGCAGAACAATTTAACAAAGAACAAAGCAGCCATTGCTCCTTCTTTGAGGGTTGTAGTTTTTGGCGTTTGAAATGCCCAATGTCATGTCATTTGCTTCGCGTTATTTTCCTCAATTTGCAAGTACTAAACAAGACAGAGGAAAATAGAGAAAACGACGCATAGCGAAACGCTATCTCGCTTGTTTGATACATCTTCTCAAACGCATCATCAACTTAAGATAAATCAGAAGGAATAAAACCACTGAAATCTATGCTAATTAACCCGTTCACTCCCAGCTGCAGGAGTGTCAAAGCTCAAAAGTGAAAAAAATCCCAAATTTCATTTTGCGAAATATGGAGAGAAAAAAACCCAGTACCACACGAAAGCACTGTTAATTAGCTTTCATTTGAATGGTCACACACTAGGGCTTTATCCACAGACTTAAAAGTTAAAAATACAATTGACTTGATGCTTGATTCGGGGAGTGAACGGGTTAAGACCAGGTTCAAGCTCTCCGTCACGGTATACTCAAAATGTATTGTGTTTTGTGTACAGTCAAGGCCCAAAGAAGCGAACAAAAACATAGAACAAAGAACTTTGTTGGGCTTCATAACCATTTCCCTTTATCAACTTTGTATCAAAGTATAAACCAACCTTGTTCTTTAACAGCAAAGTTGACAATAGTTGTCTTGGTGGAGATCTCTGGCGTGTAATGAGGGTTGCTCAGTTTCGTTGTGATGTAGAAATGGAATTCGGGGCTGTACTCTACTTCCTTGTCACCAAGACGAATCAACCAACGACCACCTGAAAAAAAAATGTGATCACAATTAATACAGTTACAAAAAGCTATCTCGCGTTATTTTAATTCATTTTTGCGATGTACCAAATAACCTACAAATCGAGGGAAATCTCAAAATAACAGTTTACTAAGGTAGAAAAACAACAAAGAGGTAATAATAAACCAAACAGGAACAAGGATAGTTAAAGGAGCTGGAGCATATTTTAAGCCATTTTTGCGAAGTGCAAAATCGCCTTCAAATTGAAGAAAGCCTCAAAATAATAGTTTACTAAGGGAGAAAAACACCAAAGAGGTGATAATAAATCAAACAGGAACAAGGATGGTTGGGGAGACGGATTGCGAACGGCGAACTTGAAAAAAAAAAACTGGCCAATTTCTTCAAGATGCGCCATCCGTGACGTAGCTCCTTTAAGTCATTTTTGAGATGTACAAAATTACCTTCAATATCGAGGGAAATCTAAAAATAATAGTTTAAAAACGTAGAAAAACACCAAAGAGGTGATAATAAACCAAAACGGAACAAGGATGGTTAAGATTGGGGAAGATTGAGAAGGATTACGAAAGACGAACAGGAAACTTTTTTCATTTTTTTTGTCCATGATGCGCCGTCCGTGACGTTGGTCCCTTTAATAACTAATTAGCACTCTAACAGTGTAACTAGTTCTCTAAATGCATCATATCATGAGAAAATGTGTGATCGCCAGTTACCTGACTTTACTATTGACTTGTTCAGGATCGGCGCCAGAGACGGGTCGAGCTCTTCCTGAAAACATAAAATAAATATTCGCTTTTAGCCACCGCACACCACAACAAACCAGTGTCATTGCTGTGGGGGAAGGGAACAGGGGCTGGGAACCCGGCAGTTAAGGGGGTGGGAAGTCTAGGGGAGGTGGGAGAGAAGAGGGCGGGAAGCGGGATTCCCAAGGTGGCAGGAGAAATAGCAAAAAATTTCGCAACATTGCGTAATATTTTGCAACAGAAAATGCACAGAGGCGGGAAGCACAATGGAAGGGGCGGGAACCAGGAGTACAAGGTACAGGAAGTTCAGACCTCTCCCCCCCCCCCCCCCCCCCCCCCCCCCCCCCCATTACTGAGACCAATTAGAAATCCAAGCAGATGTATGTTTTAGTGACCGCGGCACATTTGCACTTACCTGTACGTTTTGCAGTAAAACTGGATTTCCAAACTGAACGGAATTCTCCAGTGTTCTCAGATAGTCCGACTGTTGCAGGTCAATTATTTTCAGACCCTGAAGAAACAGACAAGAACAGTCATTATTTCCTGGACTAAAGGTAAAGTGAAGGAACTTAGGTATAGCCCTAAATAAGTCAAATTTCACTCTATTCACACAAATAATAATTAACACTGAAGATTTACAAAATATCAAATAAACAATAAACTGCATTTGGCGCGAAAATATGTAAAACCTTCTTTGTTTCCATGTTCTTGATCCACTTGATAGCTTGTCCTTGTGGATCAATCATCAGCGGCCATCTGAAAGGAGCATCAAATCAATCACATCTCTACATTCTTACTATAATTCAACACTAGCATGTGCCATAAATGTTAATTCAATAAAAATTATTTACATTCTGATAATTGTGCTGCGACGAGTTCTAACGCAAGAATTGAAACCTTCAGCAACTTTGCGTCAGTTTGAACAGAAACATCCCGACATCAATGATGCAATGAACTAATTCCCTTCTTAAGCGTTTGGCAAGTTTATTTTCACTATTGCGGCTCTAAGATCGAAAATTTACATGTAAAAAACAAAGACGAGATGAAATGAATTCTTGAAGACAGTGTCGTTTATTTTAATTTATGTGTGTACCTGCTGCCCCGAGTCACCATAACACCATTCTCTGTTGAAAACGAGTCAGACGGCAAACCCTAATGGAAAATAGAACAGAATATTAGAGTGGTTTTCAATTGACTGTCGAAAGTAATCGCTGAATAGCTTTGGGTTTGCTTTACTACGCTCTATGATGGGTTTAAAAAACTCGCGCCACCTACTCAACAAATCAGATGCAAAACCAAAACCAATCGTGACTTGGTCGCACGCGTTTTTCCACGCTTGGCGCCGGTTACGTGTTTTTGCTTCGAGTTTTCTTTCATTGGTTCATTTTGCTGTTTACCTTTGTTGTGATTGGTCACTGGTTTTGGTTTTACGACACTCAAATGAAAACCGCTCTAGTAGATCAAAGTAATGGATGACAAGGATAAGAGAGTGGTCTATTTTACAGTTGTTATTTGGGTCATCACGCAACGCTCGTCACAGTGAAATAGACGACAGTAAGAAAATAATTTGTTATAATTACACAAACCTGAATATTCCATTCTCTGACGGTGGTAGGTTTGGCCAGGAAATTGGAGAAGGAGAAGTCTGGATTGCAAGCGACATTTAACTGACGAACCTGAGAGACAAAGAGAGATCGTTTGATTTAGAGAAGCTGAAAAACGTGTCTAGATCATAGGAAACCTGACAATAATGGTTTGATTTTGAAGAACAGTACTCGACAAATGACAGGAACCCAAAAGGAAGCGAAGATGACAAACGATGGCGCGGATGGAAATGGATTGCAATATGGAAAAACTTGAAAATGCGAGGCTTACGTGTAGCAAGCTCCAGAATGATGGTTTGATTTTGTAGAACAGTACTCGACAAATGGCAGGAACCCTTCAGGAAGCGAAGATGACTAACGATGGCGAGGATGGAAATGGATTACAATATGGTCAAACTTGAAAATGCGAGGTTCACTGTTTTACGTTTGCTAAGATTCCTTAGAAAATTTACAGGAGGTGAACCGAAGCAGCATTTCGTCAACATACAATCATTTGAAATGGATATTGGAAATCGTTGTTGATGAAATGGTTTCCTAAATCTCTGTTGACACTGATTGCAGAGTGCCATTCAGCATTCACAATCGATACAAGCGAAGAATTTCAACTGAACTACATCGCTAGCTATCCAGTACCTGTGCCAGCCATGTTTTCTCCACTAGCTCATCTCTGTAGTTGGAAAGGAATGGCCCAGCATAAGACAAGAAGGCCGCAGCAATCAAACAGTCTCCTACCAGGTAACCAATGTTTTCTTCTAGAATCTAAAAAGGTAACAAATAAGTTATTACTTTGGAACAAAGATGGAAAGACAGCTTTGCGGGACACTTGCTTATTCCAGTTGCGATTGTGTGATTAGATCCTTACAATGACGTTTTCATCCTGGATGGAAGTACAGCGGTTTTCAATTGATTGTAGAAGTAATTATGGAAATAATTTGTAAAAGTAATAATTAACAATTTAATTCATAAAATTTAACCAATCGGAGGAAACATGACATGTTTTCGACCAATCAGGAGCAAAGCCAAAACCGCGTGACTTGGGTTACACACGTAACGCGTTTGGCGCCGGTTGCATGTTTTCCCGCGCTTTTCGCCGGTTGCATGCTTCGTTGGTTCGTTGCGTTATTTGCACTTGTTGTGATTGGCCACTTGGCCAGATGTGACAGTCATTATAAAACCGTTCCAATGCTCTCGTTTTCTTACCTTGACACTAGCTTCCCAGCGGTCTCGCTCTCCCGCCAGTCCAGACACCAGTTTACCAGCACGTTCCAGCTTCAACTCAGTGATCTCAGCCTTCTTTCTCAACTCTTCCTTTTGAGCTGATTTCTCGTCGTATTGTCTTTTCAGTTCTTCCATCCGATCAGTGACCTGTCAAATCATTGAGTCATTAGTAATTTAGCCTACCCTAATGTAGTCCAGTTCTGGCCCCTCTCTCTCGCTTTGTCACGCTGAGAGCGTAGCGTTGCGTGACAGAGAGAGGGCCAGAACTGAACTAACCCTAATGCAGTTGATATCAAAATGGCATCAAGTATATTTTATCAAGAAGTAATATATCAAACACGAGAGACAGTGTTTTATCCGATTTCCAAGCACCTCGAGAGATTAACTCTACTCAGCTGCCTATAGCACAACAAGTTTAATCATTGACAATTTTTTTTTTCAATTTGAAAGGCGCACAAGAAATTTGTTGCTCTCTAAAAGTGAGACAATCTGATAAAGATCTAATTAGAATTTAAATTTTACAGACAAGCACGTTAAAGCTGACGAAACTTCGGAGTCTCTAACGTTATCATGCCTTGTCGTCATGCACACGAATAATAGAGTACTAAAGTTATGACGTCACAAAAATTAAATTTGCGAAATTATGAAATTTGATCAGCTATTCGGATTAAGCATGCCAAAAAACGTCCACTTGCCAAAAATTAGCTCTCCATTACAATTTGTGGCCGAGATATGGGCACTTCAGGTTTTAATTTCTCCATACAAACCCTTCTAATTTTGCGTCTGTTCCTTCAGTTTAGAACAGGCGCAAAATTAGAGAGGTTTGTATGGGACGGTACCAAACTTTGAACCTCTATATCTTGGCCGCAAATTGCAATGGAGAGCTAATTTTTGGCAAGTGGACGTTTTTTGGCATGCTATCTCTGAATAGCTGATCACATTTCATAATTTCGCAAATTTGTGACGTCATACTTTACCACTCTATGGACTATGGACTTCTCTATCATCAGATTGTGTTTCCTAGCTCAGATATCAGCCACGTTTGATGAAGCCATGCAGTGCTCAATTCAAAATGCAACGTAATGACAAATTTGTATTTGTAGTTTTCTACATTTGGTCGTCAACTTATGACTGGCCCTACCTCTTTCAGCTTTGCCTTGGCATCAGCTAAAATGGCCTGTTTCTCCTGCAGCTGAGACGTAGCCTGATGAAGCCTCTGTTTCTTAGGCTCTACCACTCTGTAGATCCGTCCATACACCTCCATGGCACGCACCCACATGGACAATGACTTCGCTGCCAGTGACACGCGGCCGATGATCTCAGGCTGGAAGTCTGGTAGAGCGCAATATGTACCGATTTTCTTTAAGATTCTGTCCGTCATGTTCTCTTTGTCGTAGTTGACCAGCTGTTTGATGAAGTTCCCATCACCTGTGGTGGGAAATTGTCTTCGTATTTAACCCTTTCACTCCCAAAAGTGCTAAGCTCAAAACTAAGGGAAAAAATCTTGAATTTCATTTTGTGAAATTGTCAAAAACAAACAGCACCACATGAAAGTACTGCTCAATAGCTTTCATTTGAATGGTCACACACTAGGGTTTCATCCACAGACTTAAAAATTAGAACAACCTTGTACAGCATAATAACAGTACCACATGAAAGCACTGCTCAATAGCTTTCATTTGAATGGTGTCACACTAGGGTTTCATCCACAGACAAAGTTAGAACCACATTTATTGACTCGAGATTTTACTCTGGGAGTGAAAAGCCTAGGGTTAAACAAATTCTGCCAACTTTTGCTATAAGAAATATGTGGAGTTCTGTATAGAGAACTTGCGTGTTGATATTGGGGCTTGAGAATTAATCGAAAAACACCTTATATATATTATTGCTTTGACGTTATTGAGCCTTGCAGTCTGACAGGACATGTGTCACATATGAACCTACAATCCAAGACAGAAGTAGTTGGGAAGGTTGTAAAATATGAAATTTGACAGTGAGTTTGGACTTTAACTCAGTTAAAACCAGGAAGGTCATTGGGGACTCAGAATTATTTTCTAAGTAATTCGACTTGAGAGCATTTCTTCATTTATTTACTTTATCCAAGTCGCCATTTCACTCATTTCTTATAAGGTTTCATAAAGACCTCTTCAATGACCAAGATCAGTATACGTCGAGAAGCGAATTTGCTTGAGCGAACATAGGCGTAAGTTGCCAACTTGTGCCGACTTGCGACCCCAGACGGGGAGGGAGGGTGGGAGGGACTCCCTCCCCCCCCCCCCCACCGGCCCCCTCCCGGCGAGCCGGAAAGCCGGACTTGCCGCGCACTTGTGATGCCTTGCGTTCACGTTCATTTAGAGATCAGGGGGGAGACGGGGAGGAGGAAGAGAGGGGTGGGGGAGAGAGAGGCGGAGGAAGAGGAAGACAGGAGTGATGTGCAGAACTCACCAAGCTGTCTCTTGGCCTCAGCCCAGGTAGGTTCTCCTCCTCGCAGGATCATAACCGCCTCCATGACTTTCTCTACCAAAGCAGGCGGACGACCGTACGACTTGATCTCTGTCATGTCCTTCTTGTTCAACGACTCCAAGGCCTTGGTAGCTTCAGCGAGGGCAGGCAGAGCCTCGTCCAAGTCATGCTGGGCATTTTCGGCCATCACTCTACATTTATCTTCCTCTTCTGCGATCTTCTCGCTTCGGGCCTGTACGATCTGTAATGTAAAGAATGGAGAAAAGTCAATTAGAAAAATCTCCGGATATTGCTCGGAAATCTTCGGTAATTTTCGGAAACGTTCATATGACCTTCAGACAACATTCGTAAAATCTTCGGGAAATGGTCGGAAATCTTCGGAAAAGTTTTGTTATGGTGCTTGTCGGCTGAAACATGCAATTATACAACTTCATAAGGGGTTTTGGGTGGGGCCAGGAGCCCAGGGGCTTATAAAGGGGGGGGGGGGGGGGGGGGGGCTAGACCCGGGGGGCATATAAGCAGTATAAATAAGACGTTTCGGAATGAGCTTATAAGAAACAAGTTGCGTCAAGATATGTCTTTCATATTAATCGATAATTTCAGTCAATGTATTGTTATTTCCTAATTTACTATTTGAAGTTGTACAATGTTCTGCGTTAGTAAGGAAATAAGGAAATGGGAAGGGGGCTTATATCCGGAATAGTTTTTTTTTTGTTGGCGGACAGATGGGCCTATAAGCGGGGGGGATTGTAACTAGGATTTTACGGCAGCTAGCGTTCGCTTGTCGTGCCTTTGGTGCCGGTTTGTATACTTAGTAAATAACAACATAAAGGGTAAAATTAATGTGATAAAAACATCGGGTGATCTTCAGCAATCTTCGGGAGACTATCGGAAATATTTGCTGAACTTCCGATCACGTTCGGTCTTCGGAGGAACTCGGGTGATTTTCGGAAATCTTCGGGTCATCTTCGGCAATCGTCGGAAAGGTTCGGGTCATCTTCGGAAGATGTGACAGTAAAAAGTATACCTTTTGCTGTTCATCAGCATCTCTCTTCTGTTGCACAATAACCACAAGGAATTCTTCACACTGTTTCTGAAACTGCGCTACTTTTGTCTTGACATCCTCCAACTCGATCGACATCGATTCCACCTGACAAGAAATGCAAACATTTGTCACGCTATTCTACAGAAAACAGTGTCACGCATTTTACCAGGTGCGCTTTTCGAAAATGTCACGCTCAAGAAACTGCTGTATAATAAAACGCTTATCAATTAGGATTTTCGTGACGTGAAAATATTAGTCTGCACAGACCTTGTTGTGCTTGGTTCGCAGCCGTTATTTGGTTAGTCACGCAACGTCACGCATTTTGTCACGTAATGCTTCTCAAGAAGCGTTGAGGAAGGTGACGAAAACCAGTGATTTTGTGTGCCAAGCCAAATTACAGGTGAAAAGGAGATCATGATGTACGCACTTATCTTGAGTCAAAGATTTTACCACCCAACCCTACCGCAATAAATGAACTAGGGAATAAGAAATAAATGATGAACCAGTCAATAAATAATGTGGATTTTGTACCTTGGCCCTGGTGTCGTCAATTTTATCCAAGCCATTCCTCAGCTTGTTGCCGCATCTCCCAACTCTTTTCTCTTCTCCTGAAGCAAACTAAACGAGGAAATAAAAATGTGTAAGTTTATAAAGGAAATTTGAAAATCAAACTGAAATGAAAGGCTCGTTCCCAGGGTCTCTCGTCTTCCCGCCCCCTGGAGCGGGAAGACGAGAGACCCTGGGAACAAGGTTGGTTAATTTGTAGGCTGTTAAATCGCGACCCGTAATGGCGACTACTTACGTTTTATATCCAGACACAAGCTCGAGGTAGTTGGTGGGTGTGACGTAATTATGACGTTTCACTTCAATCGCCATTCGCCCGCTGGTCTCCACAACTGATCGATGAACTGTGACGAAAAATCTGAGCCACATTGGTTTTTGGTCTATAAGATGGTAAAAGAAGATACATTAGTTAAGTTACAATACACTTGAACATAAAAGCGAGGCAATTTCGGGCACAAGCTGCAAAACATCGTGTTTTTCTTGAACTACTTCAACTCTTTTAGTATAAAAACAGTTTTAAAATGTAGAAGAACTACAATTCTTTTAGTTTACGTTGTTTTTAGAAAAAATTGTAAAACGACTTTTCTCTATTAATAAAGAGTAGACTCGCATAAACAACAGGGAGATCGGATTACGATCTTTACGGCAAACTTTAACTAAAAATAGTTGCATATTTAGTTCTTCTCCGTTTTAAAACCACTTTTTAAAAACACTGTATACTTCAAATAGAAATTAGGAAAGATGCGAAATCGTATTTTGATACTGTACTACTATCAATTATTTCTTATCAGCCAAGAAAACCCCTACGATGTTGTATAAGCCTGGGATTATAAGCGGTAGTTTACGGTATTCCTGTTGGGAAACTCGGAATTTTTTTCCGAGTAGCTTGTGACACTGACAGAATAAAATATTTCAGGTTAACGCTAGAGAAATTTTCAAGAATTTCAATGTCAGATTTTACTTTGAGGGAATCATCGTAACTCAGTCACCAACAACAGTCTTTAAAGGAGCTATGTCACGATATTTTAAGTCATTTTTGTGAAGTGCAAAATCACCTTCAAATTGAAGAAAGCCTCAAAATAATAGTTTACTGAGGTAGAAAAACACCAAAGATGTGATAATAAACCAAACAGGAACAAGGATGGTTGAGGATGGAGAAGATTAAGACGGATTGCGAATGGCGAAATTGACGTAGCTCATTTAACAAGACTTCTCTCACCCGGACGAATCACATTAGACAAAATAATTGTGATCTATCTGCTAGTAATCTGGCTGGCCTTCACGTCTCGTGAACTGCATGCCTGATTTTCAGCAGAAATCACAGCCTGATCGATGTTGACAAACTGTGTCCTGATTACTACACAAAACTATTCTTAAGGAGCTACGTCACGGTATTTGAAAATGATTTGCACTCGCAAAAATGGCAAAATATGCGAGCTCTATAAACACGGTGAAAATACAGTATGGTGCACTATTCATTACCTCGTCATCGCCCAGGTCCATACTTTCCAAGTACTTCTCAGCCACCTCCAAAAGAGCGTCCTGGGGCCACTCGCTAAACCAGTCGATCGTGGTACAGTTCACAAATGCCGGGTACATACGAATGCGGTTCCTGAAAGGTTTGAACGAAAACATAGTTATAATAAGATCAGTGTACTAGCGGTTCCACGTTGGAGTAAATATTTTTGGTGCCTAGTGGAGCAACTCCAGTTGCCGTAACATGAAGTGACTAGGAGTGTGGCTACTCCCTATGCCAGATGGGATGCTAGTGACCTGATGAAGGACAGAGACAGAGCTGAATGAGCGTGGCCTCGCCCTCGAAATAACCAGGCAATGGGCAGAAGACCAGCAGCAGTAGAAGACCCTTGTGGAAACGTTGAGTCAATAAATGTGGTTGTAGTTTCAGAGTCCGTGGATGAAACCCTAGTGTGTGACCATTCAATGAAAGCTACTGAGAAGTACCTTCGTGTGGTGCTGTTTTCTTTTTGACAATTTTGCAAAATGAAATTTCCTCAATTTTGAACATAGCAGTCTTTTGAGTAAAAGGGTTAAATAACAATGTTAACCTTACCTAAAGGGATCCCCCACTGGACTCATACACAGGATAATATGCAGATTACTTCTGACTCGCTCAATAAAATAGTTGAACATTATCTCTGGCGTGTCAAAGATTCCTTCCTTACGCGCTTTCATCTGCCAGAGTGGTACGGACCTGCAGTGAGATAACAAGCATTGCTGTCAATTCCCCGGGGACAGAAATAACTGGCCGCAGTAGAGAGGTGGCCATTGTCTAGCCTGCAATGCAGGCGTATTTCTGCGCGTGAAACGAGAGCAAGAACAATTTTGAATAGTTTATAAGAACGAAAAGAAGAAAACGTTCGCTGCAATGAAATTAATGACGCCAAAACCTCTTCAAACTCTTCAGGTTTGTACAGATTTGGCACTTCTCCACTGCTGAGGATGTTGCTGATGTCTTCAAGGAAAGATTCGTCCAACGCTTGAGTGTTCGTTAAACAGGAAACACTGTCGGTTTGTTCTCCACACCGGTTAGAAAATACAGTCGCTTCAAATCTAAGACAACAAACAAGGTTACAACTGGTATAGTTTGGCATAGTGGTTTGTGCTTGACGAAGTCATCAAATATAGAACTGACGTAATATATCAAAGACGAAAGACAGTGTTTCATCCGATTTCCAAACACCGAGAAGAGAGTTGAAAATACGACACGTAGTGGAGTAGTTTTGACGAAATTGTAAACCAAAACTAAGGAGTAAACGGAGAAATAAAATCGTAAAAATCCATGCTAATTAACCCTTTCACTCCCAGAGTCAGACCTTGAGTCCAAAAATGTGGTTCTAACTTTTGAGTCTGTGGATGAAACCCTAGTGTGTGACCATTCAAATGAAAGCTATTGAGCAGTACGTTCATGTGGTATTGTTTGTTTTTGACAATTTTGCAAAATGAAATTCAAGATTTTTTCGTCAGTTTTGAACAAGGGTTAAGACCAGGTATCATTATAACTTGATGATTTATTAATGAGTTTACTTGAGAAGAAGTCAATCATACATACCTTCCCTGAACTCGGTTTTCCTGTAGTGTTTAGTGACCTCAATCTGGAACACCTTGAAGCCGATGATGTAGGCTGATAGTCGACTGAGACTCTGTCCGTCCACTGCCTCCAATAACCAATCAACAGCATGTTGCCTCGCGGCTGCCGCAATCACACGGATTAAACGAGTCACTGTATGGAGAAAAATGCACAGAATCTTAAGGTCTGAATCAAACTTCTCCTTACCGGGCTTTCCAAGCATAAAGGTGAATGAGATGAAGGTGAATGAAGGTGAATGAAGTTGGATGGAGGTGAATTGAAGGTGGATGAAGGCGAATGAAGGTGAATGAAGGTGAATGAAGGTGGATGAAGTGAATGAAGGTGGGGTGGAGGTGAATGAAAGGTGGATGAAGGTGAATGAAGGTGAATGATGGTGAATGAAGGTGGATGAAAGTGGATGAAGGTGGATGAAGGTGAATGAAGGTGGAAGGTGGAATGAAGGTGAATGAAGGTGGATGAAGGTGAATGAAGGACGAATGAAAGGTGGATGAAGGTGAAATGAAGGTGATGAAGGGCGGATGAAAGGTGGATGAAGGCGGATGAAGGTGAATGAAGGTGGACGAAAGGTACAAGGAAAGGTGAATGAAGGCGAATGAAGCTGCGAATGGAAATGTGGAATGAAGGTGATGTGAAGGTCGAAATTGAAGTGGCGGATTGAAAGGGTGGATGAAGGTGGATGTAAGGCGAATGAAGGCGATGAAGGTAGGACGAAGGTGAATGAAGGTGAATGAAGGTAGGACGAAGGGTGAATGAAGGCGGATGAAGGCGAATGGGAAGGTGGATGAAGGCGGATGAAGGTGAAATGAAAGGTGGGAAGGAAGTGCGAATGAAGGTGGATGAAGGTGAATGAAGGTGAATGAAGGTGGATGAAGGTGGACGAAGGCGGATGAAGGCGGAATGAAGGGTGAATGGAAGGTAGAAACGAAGGTGACCCAATGAAGGGTTAGGACGAAAGGCTGGACCGGAAGGTGGATGGTGAAATGAAGTTTCCATAGCAATGAAGCGAGCAGGAGTATCTGCCCTGGATGGGATTCTAGTACAAGTGCGCTAGGGTTATCCCCCCCCCCCCCCCCCCCCAGCATTTTGTCAGGTTTGCCATAACAGGTTGGCCAGGTACCCATTTACATTCTTGATATGGAGAGGCCACTGTGGAGAGTGTACATAAGGCCTCCTTTAAGCTGCACAAGATAAAAAAAAACTAAGATTTGGTTCATTTTTCATTACCATGTTCAAATAAGGCATCTCTGAAGAGCACAAGATCCATTTTAGCAATAACTCCTGGTTTCCATGTTATAGATCCTCCAGTTGATCCTCCATGTATTTCTTGATGGCGCCTTGAAAGTCCCAAAACATGTCTTCATACACTGCGCACATCTTTCACTGAAGTTCACCTACAGGAATGTACGGCCCATGGTAAGCAACAACTGAAAAAAGCGTGGCTATCTTAATGTAAAACAGTTTCGAATAGCTTACAAGCTAGGTCACGATTTCAATGTTTGAAGGACACGCCATTTGTGAAGTCAATTTAAGTTTTTTTCTCAAATGCACATCGTTTATTTCCTTCCCGATTAAAAACACAGGAAGTGGCGGGGAAGAGGATAATTCTATACAACGAACGAGGTCACTTTCTTCCGGGAATAATTGTAGTTCTTTTCAAGAACGACTGGAGTTGATTCCAAAAGTAATTAAGGCCCCTTCGTCCAGACGTATCCTTTTTTAACAGCGCTCAAAAAGCGTTTTCATAGGAAAAAACGCATTTCAAAAGCTCCGCGGTCCCAACCCACTATCGTTTTAAAAAAAAAAAAGGGTAGCGTTTTCCACCGTCCACACTAAAACCGCTCAAAAATGACAAAAAAAACGCTGGAAAAAACGCTACAAAAACAGTCATAGACAAATAGGGACCGCAAATTAGACTGGATCGGGGGGGGGTGGGAGGTTTTTTTTTGTCACGTGATGTGGAATGGAAACGTCAGCGTTTTCGAAAAGCCTCCGTTTTTTCCGCGTCATCCACCACGGGATATGATAGGGCTCCGTTGTTCAATGTCCTCCCACTTCCTGGACAGCGTTTTCAAAACATGAATGCGTTTTCGATGAAAAAGCTGAGCGTTTTCGATCGTGTCGTGTGGACGATAGGCGGAAAAAGTATCGAAAAGTATGCGTTTTCAAACGAAAAACGAACAATACTTTTTCGATACGTTTCCGGCCTATCGGTCCACACGACATGATCGAAAAAAAAACGCTCAGCTTTTTCATCGAAAAAAACGCCATTCATTTGAAAAACGCTGTCCAGAGTTGGACCAGGACATTGAAAACGGAAGACCTATTATATCCGTGTGGATGGCCCGTGAAAAACCCGGAGGCTTTTTCCCCCCCCCTGGAAAAAACAAAACGCTGACGTCATTTCACATCATCGTGGAACTTCGATCCAGTCGTATTTTGCGTCTATTTGGGTCTATGACTGTTGTAGCGTTTTCCAGCCGTTTTTTAGTCATTTTTGAAGCGTTTTTAGTGTGGGGACGGGGAAAAACGCTACGAAAACGATAGTGTGCGACGCGGAGCTTTTGATGCTGTTTTCCATGAAAACGGATCGCTTACAAAAAGGGTATACGTCTGGACGCGGGGCCTTAAATTACTTTGAACTCAACTGGTCGTTTCTTGGAAAACGCACTACAAATTATCCCGGAAAGAAAGGGACCTGTTCGTAGTCTAGAATTATCCTTCTTCCCCGCCACTTCTGTGTTCATCGAAAAGAAATAAAAACGATGTGCATTGAGAAAACAAAAAATTAACTGTACTTCACAAAATTGGCGTTTTTCAAACATTGAAAAATCGGGGGACCTAGCTTGTAGCTTTCGAAAACTGTTTACATTAAGATGCCCAGGCTTTCCAGTTGTTGCTTACATGGGCGTAAATTCTGTAGGTGGACTTCATGGAAAGATGGCGCAGTGTTATGAAAGGACATGTTGGGGACTTCCAAGCCGCTCAAGAAATTACATGGAGGATCAACTGGAGGATTAAACATGGAAACCAGGAAGTTATTGCTATGGATTCTTGTGCTCTTCATAGAGATTCTAATTGAACATGGTAATGAAAATGAACCCAATTAGTTTTATATTGTGCATCTTAAAAGGAGCTATGTCCACTCTCACAGTGGCCTCTCCAATCAAAGAATTGTAAAAATGGGGTAACGGGCCAAATGGTTAGGGCAAACCTGACACAATGCCTGGGGAGGGGGGCGGGGGGGCGGGGATAACCTGCAATTGTACTAGGAATCCCATCCAGGCAATTACCCTGACTCGCTTCATTGCTATTGGAAAACTTCATTCACCATCCACCTTCCGGTCCACCCTTCGTTCTTACCTTTCATTCACCTTCGTCTTACCTTGCATTCACCTTTTCATTCGCCTTCATCGCGCTTAGTACCACCATCATTTCCACCCTTCATTCACCTTTCATTCACCCCTTCATACACCTTCAATTCGCCTTCATCCACCTTCATTCACCTTCAATCCGCCTTTCATCCACCCTTTCACTTCGCCTTCAATCCGCCTTCATTCACCGTTCGTATACCTTCATTCCACCTTCATTCACCTTCGTCTACCTTCATTCAACTTCATTCGCCTTCATCCACCTCATACACCTTCCATCCCCTATTCATTCGCCTTCACATTTCAAACCTTAATCCACTTTCATTCGCCTTTCATCGGCCTCATTACTATTAACTTCGTCCCTTCAATTTCACCTTCATCGCCCTTCATCCACCATTCATCCGC